>OZ024800.1:4144353-4231045 GCA_964017045.1 Omphiscola glabra
GAAATATGGTGACACTGAATGGAAGATGAAGGAAATATGGTGACACTGAATAATATCTCGATTAATGTACTAATTGGGATTGTTTTTTAACAAATATTTCGCAAGTGCGTTTGGTCTTGGTGCGTAATATTTTCGCTTCCTTTTTTCTGAAATAGTTGGGGGGAAAATCTGCAGTGTAAAAGCGGATGGGACATTCTTCTTCTTCGTATACCTTTTTACCCCGTCTGGGGCATAGGCCGTCCACAAGAATTTTCCACTCATCCCGGTCCTGTGCTTTCCTTTCCAATTGCTTCCAGGTGTATCCCATATTTTGCGTATCTGTCTCTAGCTCGCGTCTCCATGTATTCTTAGGTCTTCCACTCTTTCTTTTTCCCTGTGGATTCCATGTTAGACATTGTCTGGTGGTGCTATCTGGGGGTTTTCTCAGAGTATGCCCAATCCACCTCCATCTTTTCTTTATGATGTCTTCATCAATGGGCACCTGGTATGTCCTTTCTAATAGATCTTTGTTGGTGATGGTATTTGGCCATTTGATGTTAAGGATCTTTCTAAGGCATGTGTTTATGAATGTCTGCACTTTCTGTGTAATGCTCGCTGATGTTTTCCACGTTTATGCTCCATAAAGTAGGATTGTTTTGACATTTGTATTAAAGATTCTGACTTTGGTTTGAAGTTTCAGCTGCTTCGACTCCCATATTTTCTTTAATAACACAAATGCTGATCTAGCTTTTCCAATTCTAGACCTCACGTCTGCGTCGGATCCGCCTTTCCTTTCAGACAGATATGCTCTTGGTTGGATGAGTTTACCTTCATGGTTTTCATCTTGCTTTTATTTATATTAAGTCCGAGCTGTGATGAAAAGGTGGCTACATCTTTTGTTTTTTCCTGCATTTGTTGCTGGTTGTGGGACAGAAGTGCAATGTCATTTGCAAATAGGTCATTCAGTTGTTCCCAGAGTGTCCACTGTATCCCATTCCTTTTTTTGTCTGTGGATTTTTTCATTATCCAGTCAATGGCAAGGATGAATAGAAATGGGGACAAGAGGCATCCTTGTCTGACTCCTGTTTCGACTGTAAAGGCATCTGTGAGTCTACCTTCGTGGACCACCCTGCATGTCATTTCTTCATAAGAGCTCTGAATGATCCTGACTAATTTCCCTGGTACTCCATAGTGCCGAAGAAGTTTCCACAATGTTTGTCGGTCCAGGCTATCAAAGGCCTTTTCGTAGTCTATAAAATTTATGTATAAAGGGGAGTTCCATTCGATGGATTGTTCTACAATGATTCTCAGTGCTGCAATTTGATCTGTGCATGATCTGTTTTGGCGGAATCCAGCATGTTGATCTCGTAGCTGCATGTCGACCTGGTCTTTCATTCTATTCAAAATAATTCTGTTAAAGACCTTTCCTGGTACGGACAGCAGTGTGATTCCTCTGTAATTTGCACAATTGCTGAGATCCCCTTTCTTTGGTATCTTGATGAGGTATCCTTCTTTCCAATCTTTTGGAACTCTCTCTTCTTCCCATATCTTTTCAAACAGAGGGTGCAGCATGTTGACTATTGTATTTATATCAGCTCTCATCATCTCTGCTGTGATGTTGTCCGGTCCCGGTGCTTTCCCTAATTTGAGATGCTTGATGGCCAGAGCTATTTCTTCCCTATTTGGGGCGCTTTCTTCTATTTGTAAGTCTTCATTTGCTGGTTGTATGTCTGGTGTGTCTGTGGGTGGGGGTCTGTTTAATAGTTCTTTAAAGTATTCCACCCATCTTTTTTGTTGCTCTTTCCTTTCTGTTATTGATCTACCTTCTCTATCTTTGACAGGTCTCTCCGGCCTTTTGTATCGCCCTGACAGCTTTCTTGTTATATCGTACAGCTCTCTCAGGTTGCCCTTCTTGGCTGCTTCTTCTGCTGTTGATGCTAGGCCATCTATGTAGGCATTCTTATCTTTTTTTATGCTGTTTTTTTACTTTTTGGTTTGCTTCTTTATATTTCTCTTGCGCTTTTGTTTTCTCCGCCCTGGTGCGGCTGCTGTTAACTAAACTTTTCATTTCTTTTCTCTCTTTTATTTTTTGCAGTGTGTTGATTGAGAGCCAGTCTTTGTGTTTCTGTTTCACTGATCCTAAAACTTCTTGGCAAGTGGATGTTACAGACGACTTTATGTTTTGCCATTTATGTTCTACTTGGTCATCTTCTGTTTGGTCTTCCAGCGCTTGGAACTTATTCCTTAAGGTAACACTGAATTCCTCTCTTTTCTGCTCATTTACCAAAAGTGCTACGTTGAATTTTGTTCGCTTAACAGTTGGCGATTCCCAGTTCTTCTTCAACTTTAACTTTAGTCTTGCCCAAACAAGATGATGATCAGATGCGACATCTGCTCCTCGTTTTGCTCGTACATCTTGTAGAGACTTTCTAAATTTTTTGTTAATGCATATGTGGTCTATTTGGCTTTGCGTTTTGTTGTCCGGGGATACCCATGTTATCTTGTGGATGTTTTTATGTTGGAATTCGCTGCCTCCAATAACAAGCTCATGTGTTGCGCAGAAGTCTGCTAGTTTTTCTCCGTTCTCATTTCTCTCTCCTACACCATGGCGTCCCATGATTTCCTCATATCCACTGTTGTCGTTTCCGATCTTGGCGTTAAGGTCCCCCATAAAAATGTTCAGGTCTCTATTTGGGAATTTTTCTATTATTGTTTGTAGTCTATTGTAGAATGTTTCTTTCTCGTCTTCTTTGCTGTCATTGGTGGGTGCGTAACACTGTATTATGTTCATCTTTATTTTCTTTTTCTTGGTTCGGAATGTTGCTGTTATTATTCTTGGTCCATTGGCTTCCCATCCAATCAATGAATCCTGTGCCATCCTAGACAACATTAGAGCGTCTCCTTGTGTGTGCGGAGCATTTTCCTCCTCATGCCCAGAGTATAGTAACATTTCTCCCGAGGCCAAAGTTATTTGTCCAGCTTGTATCCATCTTGTTTCACAGATGCCCAGCAGTGTAAGTTTGTAAGTTCTCATTTCTGCTGCCACCTGCGCTGCTTTCCCTGTTTCATACATGGTTCTGACATTCCACGTGCCTATGTTTGTTTCCTTAGAAAGGAGGGTCTTCGGCTTTGAGGCTTCCAGTATAGTCTGGGTTTGGCCACAAGGCTTCATAGCTCTTCTTGGAAAAGAAGAGCCCTCTCTTCTCAAGGCTGAAATTTGTTGGTTTTTTCTTGTTGACGTTTCTGTAGCAATTTGTTTTTACGGGTGAGGTAGCTGGCCTCACGCCAACCCTCCTCCTTTTGCACCCGGGCTTGGGACCGGCCTTGGCGGAGTTTGGATGGGACATTAGAATATTAATAAAAAATAAAATAATAAAAATGCGTATAAAAATATATAAATGTGGGAAAACTTTGTGTCTAGGGGTTGTTTATTTTTTAAAGTATTTTTCATGTTGTTTTATTTAAAATTCCTGTTTGATACTAAACTAAGGTTGAAAGAAACACTGGGATTGAGTGCTTATGTTAAAAAACGATTACATATTGAATTGAAAATTATAAATGAACTTTTTGTGGGGTTGGGAGGAGGCGCAGAATTATATGTTTTTGCCCAGGGCGTAGAAATGTTTAATTCGGTCGTATCTCTCAGCCTTCGTTTACTCAAGGGGAGACTACTTCGATTCTAGGACTTTATCCGGAAATAGTTAAAGTTCAATTTATTGAAAAGCATGTAACGCAATAACGGGTATCACCAGCATAGGAGAATTGTTTGAAACTTAAGACTGTTTTAATTTTTAACATTCACTAAACATGGCATTTAATGTATTTCTGCGACAGGGACATATTGTCAACTTGACTAAATTATTCGTTAACAAATGCAACGGTAGTTTAAAGACTACGTCAACTGTTAATAATGTGTTTAGACAGGGGTCAAGACGACGTATTTCATCATTGTCATATTTATCTAAAAGATCATTACAGCAGCATGAAACTATAACTCTTGACAACATTGAAAAGTATTCTAGTTTACAGTTAAATTACAAACTGTTGATGACAAACACTGCATCATTTCAGGGAGCACCGGCAGAGTTTAGAAGGCGTTATTCAACAATCAATTCTTCTGTTTCACATTTGACAATACCTGTGCCGGTGGTATGTGATAGGTCTACATTGCCTACAACTAATAATAGTAGACCTAATATTAATAATATAAATATAGACCTAAGTTTTACTTATCGGCCTAAATATAACAAAAGCATTTTTTCAAAACAATTATTATTAGGCAGAGGATTATACAATACATCTTCAGTTGATACTTTGCCATTGTCAACAAACCAAATATTTCTAGGACAGCTAAGGTGCATGACCCAAGGCAGCTTAGAACCCCAAAATCAAACAAAGATTCAAAGTGAACAGAAAGGTGGTGCTATTAATGGATCATCTAAAATTATTGAATCTGGTGAAAAGAAAGATGGAATTACCCCAAGTAACGGTCCACCCGAAACACCAAAGAAACTATCTTTATATCAGAGATTTAAGCAGACTTATAAAGAACATGGGAAAATATTAATTGGTGTTCACTTAGTCACTTCTGCTGCTTGGTTTGGATCATTTTATGTTGCAGCAAGGAGGCAAGTTGCTATTTTTTCACAAATTCTTTATGGGTGTATTCTTTCTGTCCCTAAGACTCACACAAAAACATACGGTGAACGATCTTTCTCTTACTGTGCCCCCAAACAATGGAATTTTCTTCCACTACACATCCACAATATATCAACCATCACAGCCTTCAAAACTCAACTCAAAACACATCTCTTTAAACGCTACTATCTTGACTGATTTCCCCCTCTGACCGTTAAACGATGCTGCTGAGTGCCGTCCATGGCTTCACATGTAAATTGTTATGGAATGATTGGGCGAATACACATTTGTTTTTTTGTTTTTTAATTAATGTAAGTTAATTTTTAAGTTCATGATTATTGTTGTTAAATTGTATGTACAGCATGGTGAGCCCAGCCCTAGTCTGGGGTACCACGCTATAGAAAACTACCAAGAGTAATAATAATACCGGTATTTACCTGTTCAAAATCAATTAATTTTATGTATCAAGTTTAGTCTGTTTAGACAAAGTACAAAGAATTGTTATGACTATGTCTTTTGATGATTCTGATTGACATTAATCATTAAAGTGAATATTTAATCATTTTTAAATTTTGGCATCACCTTCCAAATGTTGAAGTCTAATTTTAATCCAATATTTTGTTTTCAGGGGCCATTCAATATGCACATAAAAAAAAGGAAAAATTCCATCCCCCATTCTGTTGCACCCGTACTTTTTTGGACATCCTTATGCATATGTACAAATATATTTTTTCACCCTCCCTGCAGCACCGTGCCGTTTCAATATGTTTATAATTTATAGACAATTATAATAATGTATGCAGCAACTAAATAAAGTCATTGTAAACCATTGGTATGGCGAATAAAATCTGTGGTTCAATTGAACAAAATAATTGTCACATGTGCGAAAACATACAAAAAAGACATCTCATGAATTTAAAATTGTCACATGGCTAAATATCCTTGGTTCCAACTACAGGCTGCACTTTTTCCACTAAAGTAAGTCAGTAAGTCTTTTTATATTGTGGTGCTGGGTGGCCGAGTGGTCTAAACTGAGCAAAATCTCAAGTTGATGGTCTGGAGTTCAATCCCCGCCAAAGCCCAGTCAAGCAAACACACCACCAGTACCCCGGGTGGATGGGACTCGTTAACCTTGGACGGCAACTCATCTAAGAGAAGGAAACTCTGAATTCAAACCCGGCGATGGAGTCCCGATAGGCGGATAACATTGATACAATGAAACATTCCGGCAACTCCCGGGTGGATGGGACTCGTTAACCTTGGACGGCAACTCATCTAAGAGAAGGCAACTCTGAATTCAAACCCAGGAGATGGGGAGATGGAGTTCACATGCGCCTAACTGGCAGCAGTGATGCCTCTCGAACATCGAACCTTGTAACGCGCTTCGAGCCTTTGGGGATGAAGCGTGATTTCTCAAATTTCTCAAATAAACTTCATTATTATTATTATTATTATTACATTCTGGATGTTGCAAAAAAAAGAGAAAAGGAAATTTGTTACAAATTCCCTGTTAAAATAACACCAAATGACTTATAATCAGGAACGGCCTATATTTGGCGATAGCCATTTTTAAAGATATACATAAGCAATTTATGGACTCAGAATTTCAGGATTATTACACTTTTTGCATTAATGTACGTACGGGTACAACAATCTTCTGCGACTCCTCTTCCCTTGCCATACCCCCGAAAGCAGAAATCAACAAAACCCCTCCCCCCTTAGTGCCTACGTACTGTATGCTTGGCCCTTAACTTAAATTTCGTGTGGGATTACAATTTAGATTCTTCTTAAATGACAATTTATTGATCACCAATTTTCAACATTAATCACAGTTTATTAGGAAGAAAACATGAGTTAAAAAAAATTAGGAGCAGCAGGTTAATAAATGGTTATTTAAATTCATTTAAATTTTATTGACATAAAAGTGTAAAGATCATCAAACATCTATTGGACTAAATACAAATTGTGATGTTCTGAAAAAAATGCTTTTAACATTTATCTTTTCTTGTTATATTGCAGTGGCTTAGACATCGTTCCATACCTTGAAAACTGGAATGTCAGTGAGAAGGTTATTTCACCATTTCGATCTGGGGGTCTAGGATTTGTAGCTGTGGCTTATCTTTTGTATAAACTTGCTACTCCAGCAAGATATGCAGTCACAATCGGAGGAACCAACCTTGTCATTAGGTCATTTTCTTATTCCATATCTTCGCTGTTACTGTTCATACCATATGTCCAATGATTTTTAAAAATTCACATTTCACTGTAAACTGACAAAACAATCCTAGCCCCCTCTTTTTACCCAAAAAACAATTGTTTTATGAACAGAAATATTTGGAGAACAGTCGTTTTAACAACAGCTTAAATGGCTTAAGATTTATTTTGTGCTTTAAATTGTCATTTGTGGGGGAAAAAAAGAAAATGTGGTACAATGAATGCTTGGATTTTTTGCATAGTGAATAGCCCTACAAAACTATACATTTTGTTTAAATAATTTTGTTTTAAAATTTTAATCCCCTAGTTGATTTAATACTCTATGATCTATGTTTCAATAGGTACTTGCGAAAAGAAGGAAAGTTAAAACAAATACCGAAAGAAGACTCTCTTAGATCACTCTACAAAGAAGGGAAGGAGGACTTAAAAAGGAAATCTAAAGTTCGCATTAAAAGACTCCGGAGGAAAAGTAAAATGAATGGAAAAGGACCTCAAAACGATAAATGAGTTAAAAGAATAGCATACATCATCTGAAAATTACTACTACTGCTACAACTGCCTGTTAGCAGCAAGATTGCGATTTTTATTCAGCTTTACAAATAATCTTCCTTATGATGAAATAATGAATTACGAAAATTGAAAAGAAACTTAAATTTGTAATCATATATTAATATAATGATTAAAAAATTGAATTTTTATATTTTATTGTCAAGTATACAAATTCTACTTTTTTATTAACAAGTTACTCTGAGTATTTATTTAAGATTCATTAATAGTATTGCGTTAAGAGCCATTAATAATGGAAGACAATGCAAAATTAAGATATTGGAGCAGATTTATAGGCTATATACAGGGCCGTATTTACAATTCTAAGGGCCCTAGGCCAACAAAAATTTGAGGTCCCATTTTGAAAAATAAAAAAATATTGCTATGTTTTTAATTCAAAAATATATTACTACTTTAATGTAATTCAAGATTTTATTTCAATAATAATTTCATTGCAATTCAATTATATTCAAAAATTGTTTATATACCACTCCCAATTTTGGGGCCCCTTATTTCACGGGGCCCCAAGGCCACGGCCTAGTCGGCCTGCCTGTAAATCCGGCCCTGGCTATATATTATATACTAGCACTTTTAGTTATAAGGTGTTGACTGATTAGAGCTAGGTTAATAAGACGCATTCAATATCAGTAAATAAAACAGTATGTTAAAACTTTAATTAAATAATTATTATTTTAAATTATAAATTAAACGTCATTAAATGTTTCAACTAATGCCTTCGTCAGTAAAACAAAAACTGCATGTATTTAAATTAAATTTTACTTAACCTTTTTTGGTGAGGGACTTTGTGCCTGCCCTTTTTATTTCTTTCATTTTAGTTACTTAATTGGTAGGGTTTATATTATATTTTATCTAAAAACAAATCTGTTTTGTTTCTGTTTTTCTGACTAATATGTTAGCAGAAATGTGTAAATTTTATATTGTAGTTTTAATTAATTAAAGCTTAGCAACACTGTTTTATTTACACCACTTGTTTGAGTCTTATTACTATAGTACTACTAAACAGTGTTCACTGGTGTCTCCAAATACTGTAGTAACACTTATTAACATGAAAATAATGATCAAGACCTTATATTAATTTTGTTATTTTTTTTAAGGCTGCTGTAACATTTGTGCTAATGCCATTGTAACATTAGCATCCCATTTTAATTTTTTATTAGCCTTAGCTTAAGAGCTGTATATTTTGACCAAAGGTATAAAATTCAAATAACTGGCAGTGTCACATATGATAAGTGATAATGCAATGGCCAATGAGTCCCCACACACTTTCATATGTCTTTTATTTAAAAGATAATACAAATTTATTAAGTCATTAAGTCCACTTTTTGACAACATTTTTTTTTGTGGCAGAGAGTGGCACGGTTGTTATTTGAAAATGTGTGAAAATTATGGATCCTCCAATTAAATGTACATTATCTTGTTAGTTACACTGCATTCTTTCCTTGTCTATTACAGTACAGGTAAATTACTCGATCTGGCATAAGAATATTGGAAATAATTAAAATGTGGTGATTTTTATAATTCTATAATAACTTTATTTTTATTTTTGTTGTTTGCAAAAGGAAAATAATTGTATAACAATTATTTCTGTAGCATTTAAGAAGAAAAGAAATTGTGTGTTTCATTCTGTTAAATTTGTACCTGCAATAAATATTTATTAATAACTTATTGATTTATTATTCAACTAGAAATAACCCGCCAAAAAAAAATGATGGCAGTGTGTGAACTTTCCATCTACTAAAGTGCTAACTTCCAGGAATTTTATATTGTGCGCTTGTAGTGCTAACTTCCAGGAATTTAATTTTGTGCACCTGTATTGAACAAAGCGTTACTGCCATGCATACATACATAACTAGAGAATTATTATTTGTGATGCATTATTATACCGAGTATAAAAGGTAGGTGAATCCATGTTCTATTTATTCACAAAATTCTGTATAAAATATAGATGGATGTCTTTTGGGAACTTTGATATTTTTCAATAATTTGTATTTCTCATTTAAAATCTTCTCATAGTGTGAACAGTGAATCACACTTTTGAGAAAACAAGAATCTAATATAGAAACTATATATTTTTAAGAATTAAATAACTTTACATAATTTCAAACTTTGGGATTTTTTTAACATTATATTTTGTAATACAAATATATTTATTACGGTATTATATTATTAGTACACGTAGGTTAATTTTTGAACATGATTCTACCCTAGTCTTACATCTGTACTGACAATAGTAATTGGTAAAATAAATTACAATATTTTTATTTGGAATGGTTTTCAAAATGATTCTCAGACTCATAGAATTTTGAAAAAAAAATTTTTTTTTACTATAATTAGTATCAGTATTTCTATTTTTTTAGTTTTATGTAAACTATTATCAATAGAATTCCCCTTTTCTCCTTGAAAAATGTACTAAATGTTTATTTCTGAGGCCTTGAGATGTGATGAATAACAAATTATGGGAAATGTTTTGGGAAAATTGAAGATCTGTCTGGAAAGTTTTTAGAACCAAAACCTGTTAGTGTGAAATTGTGAGAAATGGTGGAGTACCCATATAAGAATTAGTGTACCACTGGTATACGAATTACACACTTATGACTTTCATTGTTATCACTATCACTGCATATGCTGACCAAAATAATTTACAACTCTGTCCTCATGTTTATTGCACTAAAGCAGTGATTTAAACTTCATAGGACCACTTGCAAACTCGAGTGCTTCAATGGCAGACATTGATATCCTGACAAAATTGAACAAATGCTACTGTGCCAGCAGCTGGTTATTTAGAAACACAGGGAGCAAAGTGAGCTTAATTTTAACTTTTCTGAATAAAATTTTCGTACATTTGTAATTTAATTACATGTATTTATGTACCGGGTATCCACAATTATTGTTGTTAAATTTTTAATTAAACCTCTTGGTGGTCTGCCAGGTAATGAGTCACAGATCACCTACTGTTGATGGACCGTAGGTTGAGAACCACCGGGCTAAATTGTTACAAAGTCTACAGGCATTGTTTGTGATCAACATTTTATCAAAACAAGTATTATCACCTAGCAAGCCATGGTTATAGAAAAGCTACTAAGAAGGTTTACCTGCTGGCAGTCTAACTTATTCACTACTAGTTGACCAAGGGCAACAAGACTACATTGTGACAACTGTGAGAGAGCCGTCACTTCCTCTGGAAAAGTTAGCAAGATTTAGGAAATCTGGCCAATCTAGACACCAGTATTGATGCATCTCCCAGGGGTGTTAAGGCACCAGTTTGCTATTGATATGATACACAGATATATAATTGTCTAGCTATGAAAGAAAGTATGGTGTCACGGTGAGTTCAATAGCACACACAATAAAATGCCAGGTAACTGCGCTAAATGAGATTCTTAAAAATACAGTTTGCTGGGCAATATTTTATATTGTTTTATGGATATAGTCTTAATTTAATTATGATGTAATAAATCTGCTGTTGGAAAATGGGGGCAGGAAGTGTGCTTCTTGAATGCATATTTTGTCACAAAACAGTAGATGAAGATGGGAAGTTCATGCATTGCCATAGTAAATGTTTTGCGGGCTATAACTAGTATAAAGATTTTAATGTTCATAATTTTGGAAGTTTAGCTTGGAGAGTAATTGAATCATTAATTTATCATCTTAGATTAAATTATTATAAGCTATACTTCTGCATTGGATCTATGTAAATGTAATAAAATAGAAATATGCTGTGAAATAAAATTTATAAAAAAAAAAAGGATTAAAATTGACATTTTAAATAAAAAAACGAAACCTAATTATTTATGACAATATTAATGTGCTCTGACCGTTGTTTTGTTTTCTTGTTCAGTATAAAAGTAAAATCAGACATGAGGAAATTGAATTATTTTATTATTTATTTTTAAACATATATTTTTTTCTTTTGAACTCTGATTGTAAGTGGACAGTGATCCATGTACATTTAATGGATTCAGTCTGTGTCTCTGAGGTTCAGTCACATTGAAATCATAAGGATATCAATAATGTTTTTATAAGGAAAGAAACATTTTGACTTAAAATTTTCTTCTCAATGGAGCATGACCTATTCATAAACTCTCACTTTGTCCCATATTTAAGCTTTTTCCTTAAGCTCACACCATCTTTCTTTTCATCTCATTACTCTCTGGATTAGAATATGTAGAACTAAATTAGCAGTCAGTACATTATACAAAAAAACTTAATACAAAAATATATATAATATAATGACTATTTTAGTACGGTATTACACTAGAAATGTAAGGAGATATTAAACATGTTTATTTAACAAACATTATGATGAACAGCTGACTTTGATATGTGATGCCCATGAAGGTGGTTCACGTGCATATCCGAAATCCTCAGCTTCTTGTTGATACGTAAATGGAGATTTTAGGATCTTGTAGATCTTTTGCAACTGGGTGAAATCATCTTCTTCTGCACTGGCTATAGCCTTTTGTGCCATCCAATTCCTTAAAATATACCTTGGATTGTGTGCATTCATTATTTTCTGCCTCTGCCCATCTGTTGTTCCCTCAGAGTCCAGCCTAGATTTATACAACTTCAGAAAATCTTGATACAGAGAATGTTGACTTATTTTATTCAATGCCCACCCATTTTCATTAAATTTCTCTTTCTCCAGCTTATCAAAATGAGTCTCTCCCAACTGTCGAAAGGTCATAGTAAAATCCGCACCAGATTCTTCCAAAATGTTTAAAAACATCACCACAAAATTTTCATCCTCTACCTGGTGAATTGAAGAAAGACCTAATTTTTTAGTGAAAAATTTCACAAATTTATCTTTATAGATTTCAAAATATCCATTCAAAATAATTTGAGCCGATTTGTATTGTGACTTTTCAAAAAGAGATTCTACGGAAAACAAGAGTTTTTCAAGATTGTAATACCCAATCTGAGGCTGATTTTCATAATTATAACGGCCTTCCTCATCTGAAGTATTGGGAACATATTTTGGATTATAGTGATCCAAGAATCCAAATGGGCCATAATCAATTGTAATAGAAAGTAAACTGAAGTTATCTGTGTTGCCAACACCATGTGTGAATCCAACACTTTGCCACTTGGCTATCATCTCAGCTGTACTTTCTACAACACTTTGAAATAAATGCAAATATTTGTCAGGGTCATTCAGATCTATAGTCTTGTGATGAGTGCTGATAATGTGGTCTAGCAATAACCGAAGCAGATCACTTTCGCCAGATTGTGCTAGTATTTCCAAAGATCCTATCCGGAACCAAGAAGGTGCCATCCGAAGGACTATCGCGGCACGCTCTGGCACAGGATGACCATCGTAAAATTGATCTCTCATGACATAATCATTGCTGACTACCAATGATACAGCCCGAGATGTCCTCACACCTGTAAACAAATTTTAAATACTGTTAAATTATATTGAGTAAAAAATCCAGCGGAATATAATTGTCAATGAGTTTATCTTATAGTAGCTAACCTCTTGTGCATTTAGAGACTTCCTTATTGCAAACATCAATTAAAACAATCAAATGCTTTGGCCCATAGAAGTTTAATTTATTGGGTGTAGCTGACGTGTAATGCAATATTAATTTAAATTAATTTAATACTGAAAAAAACCTCTGACACAGTGAGCTTTCAGGTGTAACATCTGAAATCCGTTATGGATTTTTGCTTTAGGGGAAGGCCACTATTATATTAATAAATAAAGAGCCCGAGTATAGTTTAAGGCTGTCTGTCAGACTATTGTTTAATGGCTAGCAGGTAGGACTGTGTAGGCCTATTGTTTAAAGGCTAGCAGGTAGGACTGTGTAGACCTATTGTTTAAATGCCGGCAGGTAGGGTGTAGGACTGTCTTAAGGCATATATTATAGAAAATGAGAAGTAGACTCTTTTTTTTTTTTTTTTGCAACACTTGGTTGGACCCATCGGGTATTTTCTCAAAGTACCTGGACCGAGTGTATAAAAAACTGTACCCGGTCAAGCCCTATTAACTAGTAATAATTAATTTAAATTAAATTTTTAATTCAAATCTTTTAATTAAAAAGCAAACATGCCAAATTTATTACGGGCAGCAATTTGAAATAATCCTTGTTAGGGAGTTAACTTTCTTTAAGAATTTTCATATTCGCTAATTTTTAAAGTACCGGTACCAAGAGGGCTGCATCCAGCCAGGCTTTGTTAGCCCCTGGTTAAAGGCTTAATGATCTTTTACAAAAACATATTAAATGTTACACAGAGCAGTTGAAACAAGGAATTTTAAATACTATTACTGGTACTAATGCCAATGTGGTTAGGTCATGATTAAGTTAGATAATGGAAAAACACATCTTAACTTATGGCATTGAAGGATTCTACTTCAATCGATTCTACATTCATTACTCAATATTTTTAAAATTATTGTTTTCATTGTACATACCAAGAAAATACATAGCTTCACTTGCTAAAAACTCTCTGATTGATGATCTCAAAACAGCACGTCCATCACCAGTACGTGAGTAAGGAGTGAGACCAGATCCTTTTAGCTGCAGCTCCCAATAGTCACCTCTATTGTTTGTAAAAATACCAAGCAACAAGGCACGGCCATCCCCAAGTTGCCCTGACCAATAACCGAATTGATGCCCTCCATATCTGTGTGCAAGAGAAGGTGGAAATAAACCACTTTGATTATTTCCACTTGTAAAATCAAGAAATAATGTAGATTTTATTACTGTCGGGCTAAGGTCAAGACAGTGAGAAAGGGCAGCATCAGATACCACTGCTAATTGAACTTGACTGACGAAATGTGTAGGGTTGACAATGGAAAACAACGCATTCCTCACTTGCCGTACATGATTTGAATTGTCTTTATCAATAGGAAAAATGTCCAGGTAACTTTGTTTTAAATAAGTCAGCCAACGTTTAAAGTCTGTATGTAAACTTGCATTGCTATCAAGTTGGCATTTTGTCAAATATTCTTCAAAACTTTCTTTTTCTTGTATTTTGTGTATTTTATCTTCTACTAACATCATGTGTTCGTCAGAGTCGGCTGGTTTTATAATTAATTTACTTGACATTTTTGAGTCTGATCTTTGGGTTTCGCTAACAGTATAACAACATTGAAACATAAATTTACAATATATTTCACCCTTCAAGTCACACCATTTCATAATCTTGAAATTACATTTACTTAAACTATTTAGGAGAAGTATTAATATGACAAAGGGAGCTTGCCCAAAAGTCTTTGTTGACATGTTTAAACCGGAAACACGCCCTTGAAGACTGTGAAATATTTGCTTTTCATAAATTGATGAGCTAAAAATATGCATACCAGTCCAGGGATTCCCAATCAATCTTCTCCATGTTCGGCAATACTTGTTAATTGTTTGAGAAAGTCTGCCATCCCCTACAAAATTAACGATGCAATTTACAACTGGAAAACATATACGCATAATTTGTTCATTGAATTACAAAGAGAACTGTAGACCTTAGAAAAAAAACTTTTATTTTTTTAAATTCCACATTAAATCAAATGTTAATGAAAAAAAAATAATAAAAAGGAACAATTTATATCGATCATAAATGACTTTAAAGTCACTGACTCATCTTTAGAAAAAATAAATATCCTCTCACCCCCATAAATGCTTCCTCGTGAGCATACCTGGTTAGGAAACAATGTAGGCCTACCAGTCAGTGGTGCAGGGGCCGCACTGTGCCGTACATAAAATACATCACGCTACGAGGGGGGGGGGTGGGGGAGGGTAATGACCATATGTGACATCACACATGTACAAAAAATCATACATATAAAAGATGAAATTGACAGTAATATTTAACTTTCTATTGTGATGGATGTCAGAAGATGTCACCTAGTAAGCTACGCAGTAGTAGTAGTTGTGTATAGTAATTATAACGCTAGTTGAATTTTAAAGCTTTATTAACTTACGCCAAGGGGGAACATTCATATATGACGTCATGCTATTTTTTGGTCGATTGGTTTTTTACACCTCCACACACAAACACAATCGTCCCAAATTTGTAAAACTTCTAACACATGTTGTCACAAATTCGTGGAAATCCCATCAGTTTAGACGCGTGACATTGTCATTGTTTATGGATGTCCCAAGTCTAACTGTATAGTTTGTGTTTTCAAATTCAATCTAGATTAAGAGTTTATTAGAGAAGTTTGTTTCAGATTAAATTTAATGAGTTGTCAATTTTTAACAATTGTTTATTTCAAAAAATTTTAGGCTTCGCCACCTGCCCCCCCCCCCCCCCCCAAAACGCGCACAGCTTTTCCTTCGTATGGTTCTGGACTATATAAGACATTGCTAGGGAGACTGTCCATAAAGTATGTCACGCTATTTTTGACAATTTTGTGCCCCCCCCCCCCCGGTGTCGTAAATCTGGAGCCCCCATCGCCCAAACAAAGCCTTAAAATGGCGTCCGCTCTACCTGTTAGGTCTATAAATATTATGTATCTACAGTGCTTTTTAAAATAGTGATCTCCGATCCCACTGCCTTGATCGAGGCCTATTAAAGTGCAAATAAATCGATGTTTAAAAAAATTCAGGCTAGAGGGTATCAAATAAATCGCTCTTCCAAAATTAACTTTAACAGGCGCCATGTATCTGCTTCACTTTATAGGGAACATTAAAAACTAATATTATTTATCTGCTTAATTCATAGGGCATTTTAAAAACTAAAACTAATTTTTCAAGCATAGAAAAGCGCCTGGGATATAAATTATAAAGAAATACATTAATTTAAAAAATGTAATGAGAAAAATACCTGTGAATATCGAGCTTTGAAATAACGCTGTCCCTGGCAAATGGGATTACTTACCCACGTCATGGATCGATTTCTTAAGAAAAAAACAACCTTAAAATGCCACGGAACTCCCTGTAAAAAGCGTCACAATTTTGGGGAATTCTCCCGGGAGACATTTAGTCAAGGTACGCCACTGCAGAGGAAGATATCGCGAAAATAACAGGATACTAAAAAAAAGGGAAGTGGTTATGATGGCTTTTCTTTTATTTGCTCTATTTTTTTTTCAGAAGATCGTATACAGTAGGCCTATATAAGGTTAAAGTAAAATTAATTTTTTGGTTGCAGCCATAACAGTGGGGAATGGAGTAAAATATGAGAGGGGGGGGGGAACATAAAAATTACACCCCCACCCCCCTTTTCCCGCTTGTTACTTTCATGTATTACCAAGGAAACGGGGATGTTATTGTTCACGACTAAATATTATGTTATTGAAAGGTGAAGTGAAACAGAGATGTTATTGTATGCTAGTCAATATACTGTTATTGATGGGTAAAGTGTTTATTATAAGCCTACACTAGGTTTACTCAGTAGGTCACCAGGCGCAAAAGAATCAGCCATTTATTCCGGTCTGCATGCATCATGTGCATGGCTTAATTAATTAATGATAATAGAGGGTCATTTTCATTTTTCAGATCGCCGTTCTTGCAATCTTTTTCATTTAATATTAATTAATACTGACATAAGGACATACAAGTAATTCGTTTTTAAGAAATAATGCATTGATCTATAAAACGCGTAAAAATTGAGGAGTTATAAAAATGAAGAGCAAGACTAAAGATCTGATCTGAGCAGTCAGTCAGATGTTCTAAGCAGTAAGTCAGATGTTCTGAGCAGTCAGTAAGATGTTCTGAGCAGTCAGTCAGATGTTCTGAGCAGTCGGTCAGATGTTCTGAGCAGTCAGTCAGATGTTCTGAGTAGTCAGTCAGATGTTCTGAGCAGTCAGTCAGATGTTCTGAGTAGTCAGTCAGATGTTCTGAGTAGTCAGTCAGATGTTCTGAGTAGTCAGTCAGATGTTCTGAGTAGTCAGTCTGATGTTCTGAGTAGTCAGTCAGAGGTTCTGAGTAGTCAGTCAGATGTTGCACTAAGTTGAGGATGGCTGGGGCACCACCATCCATTCTCGAATCAACGTCATTGCCTGGGAGCGGTTGACACACAGCATGACGTGTGCTTTCCCCTACAGAGATGCCAGGGAACGCCAGATGATGCCAATAATTTTAACGTGACCAGGGGCGTTTCTTTTGTGTGAAGATATCACCAGCAGGTTCGCTATTTTAGAACTAAATCAAACAATTTGTCGATATTTTAAATAAAAAATGGAGGCAATGACAAGAAAAGATTTTTTTTAAAAATCTGTGTCAGAAATATGAATTGAAAAATAAATGTTATGAAACGCTTTATCACAATATCCTGATCCCCCAACCCCCACCCCCTTAAAGGGGAGATTATTATTATTATTTTCAATTTTTTTTTCTAAAAACAAAAAGGGGAGATTATTATAATTTTTAAATATATTTTTGTCTAAAAACAAAAGGGGAGATTAATACAACAGTAAATTATAGTACCTACTTTACGTTGCATCAACCAGTTTAAGAAGACCTTTTTTCTAAAATCCCTTTTATCATGCTCTTATTTACAGGGCTAGGTAGTTCATAGGGTCCATTTCATCGATTTTTCTCTAAATCTCCATAACATCAGATAAGTTATTTTATTTTGTTCTATTTGGTTTTTTTCGCTGAAGAAAGCTTTTTGTTGACGTGCACATTGTTTCGTTTTGTCCATTTTGAAATTTTCTCCTACCTTGTGCTACTAGTTTCTCCTACCTTGTGCTACTAGTTTCCCCTACCTTGTGCTACTAGTTTCCCCTACCTTGTGCTACTAGTTTCTCCTACCTTGTGCTACTAGTTTCCCCTACCTTGTGCTACTAGTTCCCCCTACCTTGTGCTACTAGTTTCTCCTACCTTGTGCTACTAGTTTCCCCTACCTTGTGCTACTAGTTTCCCCTACCTTGTGCTACTAGTTTCTCCTACCTTGTGCTACTAGTTTCCCCTACCTTGTGCTACTAGTTTCTCCTACCTTGTGCTACTAGTTTCTCCTACCTTGTGCTACTAGTTTCTCCTACCTTGTGCTACTAGTTTCTCCTACCTTGTGCTACTAGTTTCTCCTACCTTGTGCTACTAGTTTCTCCTACCTTGTGCTACTAGTTTCTCCTACCTTGTGCTACTAGTTTCTCCTACCTTGTGCTACTAGTTTCTCCTACCTTGTGCTACTAGTTTCTCCTACCTTGTGCTACTAGTTTCTCCTACCTTGTGCTACTAGTTTCTCCTACCTTGTGCTACTAGTTTCTCCTACCTTGTGCTACTAGTTTCTCCTACCTTGTGCTACTAGTTTCTCCTACCTTGTGCTACTAGTTTCTCCTACCTTGTGCTACTAGTTTCTCCTACCTTGTGCTACTAGTTTCTCCTACCTTGTGCTACTAGTTTCTCCTACCTTGTGCTACTAGTTTCTCCTACCTTGTGCTACTAGTTTCTCCTACCTTGTGCTACTAGTTTCTCCTACCTTGTGCTACTAGTTTCTCCTACCTTGTGCTACTAGTTTCTCCTACCTTGTGCTACTAGTTTCTCCTACCTTGTGCTACTAGTTTCTCCTACCTTGTGCTACTAGTTTCTCCTACCTTGTGCTACTAGTTTCTCCTACCTTGTGCTACTAGTTTCTCCTACCTTGTGCTACTAGTTTCTCCTACCTTGTGCTACTAGTTTCTCCTACCTTGTGCTACTTATTTCCTTTTGTTTACAGGGGTAAAGTTCAGAGTGAAAAAAGTTGAGAACTCACCCTCCACCCTCCCCGAAATCGATATGTATTTATTTTTTAACAACGAAAAAAACATACTCCGTTCCCATGCATTCTTACAGGGCTCGGACCCCGACTGTCTTCAAATTATCTCAATTAATAAAAGCTACCACTCAGTGGCGTAGCTATGGTTGGTTAAGTTAGTGTCACCCGGGGCAGGCCAAGATTTGTGCAGTCCACCCCCCCCCCAACTAAAACCACGAAAAAACTATGCAGTTGTCCGAAAGTGACGCCTCTGAACATATCACCCGAAACTACGCCTCTTCCTTGACCAGCAGTTATTGGCTGAATGGTTTGCACGTGAAGCCCCTTCGTTTGGTGAGTCTTTATTAATGTGAGCACGCCCAGCGATTGGCGCCCTGTCCATAATTTGTGCATTTAGTGAGTTTGAATGATGGCCCGGATCCTCCAGTTCCGACTCATTGGACCGTCCTTTTTTCTTTTTAAATTGTATCAAGACAAACTGGAAACAGCAACACCACTTGGAAGTGAGTTTTGACATAGAATTATAAACAATGGTATAAGTGCAGTTCAAGTGATTTTGAAAGTGTGGAACTCAATTTAATTTGATACAACTGTTTGATGTCTTAAGATATAAACGGGATTTTATGTTATACTACGGTAGTCCGATAGGGTGCGTCTCTCCCCCCCCTCTCTCTCCTATCTCCATCTCCCTCATTTTCTCACACACTCTCTCTCTCTCCCCGAGTGTGGGTGTTTGTGTTTGAAAGCCTACCATTGCAAATCATGATTTAGGTGATTGAAGGGGTAAACCCCATCCAAAGTACAAAAGACGGGTCTCGCACTAAGGTTGAGTCAAGTTACTGTTTGCATTATTTGTGTTTAGACTCGAGGCATCAAAATACATCTTACACAAATACATCTTACACAAATACATCTTACACAAATACATCTTACACAAATACATCTTACACAAATACATCTTACACAAATACATCTTACACAAATACATCTTACACAAATACATCTTACACAAATACATCTTACACAAATACATCTTACACAAATACATCTTACACAAATACATCTTACACAAATACATCTTACACAAATACATCTTACACAAATACATCTTACACAAATACATCTTACACAAATACATCTTACACAAATACATCTTACACAAATACATCTTACACAAATACATCTTACACAAATACATCTTACACAAATACATCTTACACAAATACATCTTACACAAATACATCTTACACAAATACATCTTACACAAATACATCTTACACAAATACATCTTACACAAATACATCTTACACAAATACATCTTACACAAATACATCTTACACAAATACATCTTACACAAATACATCTTACACAAATACATCTTACACAAATACATCTTACACAAATACATCTTACACAAATACATCTTACACAAATACATCTTACACAAATACATCTTACACAAATACATCTTACACAAATACATCTTACACAAATACAAGAATTAGGATTCAAAAAACACCAGCAATGAATTTAATTAAAACTCCGGTAAAAATGTTGATTTTTTTTCCCCCTGGGGGGGGGGGGGGTGTGTGTGGCGACTATTAAATTAATAAATAAAAAGCCCCAATTTTGTTTTAAGACTGCCTGTATGATTGTCCGTAGGATTATTGTTTAAAGGCCGGAACGTAGAGTGTTGGACTTTCTGTAGGACTATTGTTTAAAGGCCGGAAGGTAAAGTGTAGGACTTTCTGTAGGACTATTGTTAAAAGGTCGGAAGGTAGAGTGTAGGACTTTCTGTAGGACTATTGTTTAAAGGCCGGAAGGTAGAGTGTAGGACTTTCTGTAGGACTATTGTTTAAAGGTCGGAAGGTAGAGTGTAGGACTTTCTGTAGGACTATTGTTTAAAGGTCGGAAGGTAGAGTGTAGGACTTTCTGTAGGACTATTGTTTAAAGGCCGGAAGGTAGAGTGTAGGACTTTCTGTAGGACTATTAAGGCCGGAAGGTAGAGTGTAGGACTTTCTGTAGGACTATTGTTTAAAGGCCGGAAGGTAGAGTGTAGGACTTTCTGTAGGACTATTAAGGCCGGAAGGTAGAGTGTAGGACTTTCTGTAGGACTATTGTTTAAAATTCGGAAGATAGAGTGTAGGACTTTCTGTAGGACTATTGTTTAAAGGCCGGAACGTAGAGTGTAGGACTTTCTGTACGACTATTGTTTAAAGGCCGGAACGTAGAGTATTGGACTTTCTGTAGGACTATTGTTTAAAGGCCGGAAGGTAAAGTGTAGGACTTTCTGTAGGACTATTGTTAAAAGGTCGGAAGGTAGAGTGTAGGACTTTCTGTAGGACTATTGTTTAAAGGCCGGAAGGTAGAGTGTAGGACTTTCTGTAGGACTATTGTTTAAAGGTCGGAAGGTAGAGTGTAGGACTTTCTGTAGGACTATTGTTTAAAGGTCGGAAGGTAGAGTGTAGGACTTTCTGTAGGACTATTGTTTAAAGGCCGGAAGGTAGAGTGTAGGACTTTCTGTAGGACTATTAAGGCCGGAAGGTAGAGTGTAGGACTTTCTGTAGGACTATTGTTTAAAGGCCGGAAGGTAGAGTGTAGGACTTTCTGTAGGACTATTAAGGCCGGAAGGTAGAGTGTAGGACTTTCTGTAGGACTATTGTTTAAAATTCGGAAGATAGAGTGTAGGACTTTCTGTAGGACTATTGTTTAAAGGCCGGAACGTAGAGTGTAGGACTTTCTGTACGACTATTGTTTAAAGGCCGGAACGTAGAGTATTGGACTTTCTGTAGGACTATTGTTTAAAGGCCGGAAGGTAAAGTGTAGGACTTTCTGTAGGACTATTGTTAAAAGGTCGGAAGGTAGAGTGTAGGACTTTCTGTAGGACTATTGTTTAAAGGCCGGAAGGTAGAGTGTAGGACTTTCTGTAGGACTATTGTTTAAAGGTCGGAAGGTAGAGTGTAGGACTTTCTGTAGGACTATTGTTTAAAGGTCGGAAGGTAGAGTGTAGGACTTTCTGTAGGACTATTGTTTAAAGGCCGGAAGGTAGAGTGTAGGACTTTCTGTAGGACTATTAAGGCCGGAAGGTAGAGTGTAGGACTTTCTGTAGGACTATTGTTTAAAGGCCGGAAGGTAGAGTGTAGGACTTTCTGTAGGACTATTAAGGCCGGAAGGTAGAGTGTAGGACTTTCTGTAGGACTATTGTTTAAAATTCGGAAGATAGAGTGTAGGACTTTCTGTAGGACTATTGTTTAAAGGCCGGAACGTAGAGTGTAGGACTTTCTGTACGACTATTGTTTAAAGGCCGGAACGTAGAGTATTGGACTTTCTGTAGGACTATTGTTTAAAGGCCGGAAGGTAAAGTGTAGGACTTTCTGTAGGACTATTGTTAAAAGGTCGGAAGGTAGAGTGTAGGACTTTCTGTAGGACTATTGTTTAAAGGCCGGAAGGTAGAGTGTAGGACTTTCTGTAGGACTATTGTTTAAAGGTCGGAAGGTAGAGTGTAGGACTTTCTGTAGGACTATTGTTTAAAGGTCGGAAGGTAGAGTGTAGGACTTTCTGTAGGACTATTGTTTAAAGGCCGGAAGGTAGAGTGTAGGACTTTCTGTAGGACTATTAAGGCCGGAAGGTAGAGTGTAGGACTTTCTGTAGGACTATTGTTTAAAGGCCGGAAGGTAGAGTGTAGGACTTTCTGTAGGACTATTAAGGCCGGAAGGTAGAGTGTAGGACTTTCTGTAGGACTATTGTTTAAAATTCGGAAGATAGAGTGTAGGACTTTCTGTAGGACTATTGTTTAAAGGCCGGAACGTAGAGTGTAGGACTTTCTGTACGACTATTGTTTAAAGGCCGGAACGTAGAGTATTGGACTTTCTGTAGGACTATTGTTTAAAGGCCGGAAGGTAAAGTGTAGGACTTTCTGTAGGACTATTGTTAAAAGGTCGGAAGGTAGAGTGTAGGACTTTCTGTAGGACTATTGTTTAAAGGCCGGAAGGTAGAGTGTAGGACTTTCTGTAGGACTATTGTTTAAAGGCCGGAAGGTAGAGTGTAGGACTTTCTGTAGGACTATTGTTTAAAGGTCGGAAGGTAGAGTGTAGGACTTTCTGTAGGACTATTGTTTAAAGGTCGGAAGGTAGAGTGTAGGACTTTCTGTAGGACTATTAAGGCCGGAACGTAGAGTGTAGGACTTTCTGTAGGACTATTGTTTAAAGACCGGAAGGTAGAGTGTAGGACTTTCTGTAGGACTATTAAGGCCGGAAGGTAGAGTGTAGGACTTTCTGTAGGACTATTGTTTAAAATTCGGAAGATAGAGTGTAGGACTTTCTGTAGGACTATTGTTTAAAGGCCGGAACGTAGAGTGTAGGACTTTCTGTACGACTATTGTTTAAAGGTCGGAACGTAGAGTGTAGGACTTTCTGTGGGACTATTGTTTAAAGGCCGGAAGGTAGAGTGTAGGACTTTCTGTAGGACTATTGTTTAAAGGCCGGAAGGTAGAGTGTAGGACTTTCTGTAGGACTATTAAGGCCGGAAGGTAGAGTGTAGGACTTTCTGTAGGACTATTGTTTAAAATTCGGAAGATAGAGTGTAGGACTTTCTGTAGGACTATTGTTTAAAGGCCGGAACGTAGAGTGTAGGACTTTCTGTAGGACTATTAAGGCCGGAAGGTAGAGTGTAGGACTTTCTGTAGGACTATTGTTTAAAGGCCGGAAGGTAGAGTGTAGGACTTTCTGTAGGACTATTAAGGCCGGAAGGTAGAGTGTAGGACTTTCTGTAGGACTATTGTTTAAAATTCGGAAGATAGAGTGTAGGACTTTCTGTAGGACTATTGTTTAAAGGCCGGAACGTAGAGTGTAGGACTTTCTGTACGACTATTGTTTAAAGGCCGGAACGTAGAGTATTGGACTTTCTGTAGGACTATTGTTTAAAGGCCGGAAGGTAAAGTGTAGGACTTTCTGTAGGACTATTGTTAAAAGGTCGGAAGGTAGAGTGTAGGACTTTCTGTAGGACTATTGTTTAAAGGCCGGAAGGTAGAGTGTAGGACTTTCTGTAGGACTATTGTTTAAAGGCCGGAAGGTAGAGTGTAGGACTTTCTGTAGGACTATTGTTTAAAGGTCGGAAGGTAGAGTGTAGCACTTTCTGTAGGACTATTGTTTAAAGGTCGGAAGGTAGAGTGTAGGACTTTCTGTAGGACTATTAAGGCCGGAACGTAGAGTGTAGGACTTTCTGTAGGACTATTGTTTAAAGACCGGAAGGTAGAGTGTAGGACTTTCTGTAGGACTATTAAGGCCGGAAGGTAGAGTGTAGGACTTTCTGTAGGACTATTGTTTAAAATTCGGAAGATAGAGTGTAGGACTTTCTGTAGGACTATTGTTTAAAGGCCGGAACGTAGAGTGTAGGACTTTCTGTACGACTATTGTTTAAAGGTCGGAACGTAGAGTGTAGGACTTTCTGTGGGACTATTGTTTAAAGGCCGGAAGGTAGAGTGTAGGACTTTCTGTAGGACTATTGTTTAAAGGCCGGAAGGTAGAGTGTAGGACTTTCTGTAGGACTATTAAGGCCGGAAGGTAGAGTGTAGGACTTTCTGTAGGACTATTGTTTAAAATTCGGAAGATAGAGTGTAGGACTTTCTGTAGGACTATTGTTTAAAGGCCGGAACGTAGAGTGTAGGACTTTCTGTACGACTATTGTTTAAAGGCCGGAACGTAGAGTATTGGACTTTCTGTAGGACTATTGTTTAAAGGCCGGAAGGTAAAGTGTAGGACTTTCTGTAGGACTATTGTTAAAAGGTCGGAAGGTAGAGTGTAGGACTTTCTGTAGGACTATTGTTTAAAGGCCGGAAGGTAGAGTGTAGGACTTTCTGTAGGACTATTGTTTAAAGGTCGGAAGGTAGAGTGTAGGACTTTCTGTAGGACTATTGTTTAAAGGTCGGAAGGTAGAGTGTAGGACTTTCTGTAGGACTATTGTTTAAAGGCCGGAACGTAGAGTGTAGGACTTTCTGTAGGACTATTGTTTAAAGACCGGAAGGTAGAGTGTAGGACTTTCTGTAGGACTATTAAGGCGGAAGGTAGAGTGTAGGACTTTCTGTAGGACTATTAAGGCCGGAAGGTAGAGTGTAGGACTTTCTGTAGAACTATTGTTTAAAATTCGGAAGATAGAGTGTAGGACTTTCTGTAGGACTATTGTTTAAAGGCCGGAACGTAGAGTGTAGGACTTTCTGTACGACTATTGTTTAAAGGTCGGAACGTAGAGTGTAGGACTTTCTGTGGGACTATTGTTTAAAGGCCGGAACGTAGAGTGTAGGACTTTCTGTAGGACTATTGTTTAAAGACCGGAAGGTAGAGTGTAGGACTTTCTGTAGGACTATTAAGGCCGGAAGGTAGAGTGTAGGACTTTCTGTAGGACTATTGTTTAAAATTCGGAAGATAGAGTGTAGGACTTTCTGTGGGACTATTGTTTAAAGGCCGAAAGATAGAGTGTAGGACTTTCTGTAGGACTATTGTTTAAAAGTCGGAAGGTAGAGTGTAGGACTTTCTGTAGGACTATTGTTTAAAGGCCGGAACGTAGAGTGTAGGACTTTCTGTAGGACTATTGTTTAAAGGCCGGAACGTAGAGTGTAGGACTTTCTGTAGGACTATTGTTTAAAGACCGGAAGGTAGAGTGTAGGAATTTCTGTAGGACTATTAAGGCCGGAAGGTAGAGTGTAGGACTTTCTGTAGGACTCTTGTTTAAAATTCGGAAGATAGAGTGTAGGACTTTCTGTGGGACTATTGTTTAAAGGCCGAAAGATAGAGTGTAGGACTTTCTGTAGGACTATTGTTTAAAGGCCGGAACGTAGAGTGTAGGACTTTCTGTAGGACTATTGTTTAAAGGCCGGAAGGTAAAGTGTAGGACTTTCTGTAGGACTATTGTTAAAAGGTCGGAAGGTAGAGTGTAGGACTTTCTGTAGGACTATTGTTTAAAGGCCGGAAGGTAGAGTGTAGGACTTTCTGTAGGACTATTGTTTAAAGGTCGGAAGGTAGAGTGTAGGACTTTCTGTAGGACTATTGTTTAAAGGTCGGAAGGTAGAGTGTAGGACTTTCTGTAGGACTATTGTTTAAAGGCCGGAAGGTAGAGTGTAGGACTTTCTGTAGGACTATTAAGGCCGGAAGGTAGAGTGTAGGACTTTCTGTAGGACTATTGTTTAAAGGCCGGAAGGTAGAGTGTAGGACTTTCTGTAGGACTATTAAGGCCGGAAGGTAGAGTGTAGGACTTTCTGTAGGACTATTGTTTAAAATTCGGAAGATAGAGTGTAGGACTTTCTGTAGGACTATTGTTTAAAGGCCGGAACGTAGAGTGTAGGACTTTCTGTACGACTATTGTTTAAAGGCCGGAACGTAGAGTATTGGACTTTCTGTAGGACTATTGTTTAAAATTCGGAAGGTAAAGTGTAGGACTTTCTGTAGGACTATTGTTAAAAGGTCGGAAGGTAGAGTGTAGGACTTTCTGTAGGACTATTGTTTAAAGGCCGGAAGGTAGAGTGTAGGACTTTCTGTAGGACTATTGTTTAAAGGTCGGAAGGTAGAGTGTAGGACTTTCTGTAGGACTATTGTTTAAAGGTCGGAAGGTAGAGTGTAGGACTTTCTGTAGGACTATTGTTTAAAGGCCGGAAGGTAGAGTGTAGGACTTTCTGTAGGACTATTAAGGCTGGAAGGTAGAGTGTAGGACTTTCTGTAGGACTATTGTTTAAAGGCCGGAAGGTAGAGTGTAGGACTTTCTGTAGGACTATTAAGGCCGGAAGGTAGAGTGTAGGACTTTCTGTAGGACTATTGTTTAAAATTCGGAAGATAGAGTGTAGGACTTTCTGTAGGACTATTGTTTAAAGGCCGGAACGTAGAGTGTAGGACTTTCTGTACGACTATTGTTTAAAGGCCGGAACGTAGAGTATTGGACTTTCTGTAGGACTATTGTTTAAAGGCCGGAAGGTAAAGTGTAGGACTTTCTGTAGGACTATTGTTAAAAGGTCGGAAGGTAGAGTGTAGGACTTTCTGTAGGACTATTGTTTAAAGGCCGGAAGGTAGAGTGTAGGACTTTCTGTAGGACTATTGTTTAAAGGTCGGAAGGTAGAGTGTAGGACTTTCTGTAGGACTATTGTTTAAAGGTCGGAAGGTAGAGTGTAGGACTTTCTGTAGGACTATTGTTTAAAGGCCGGAAGGTAGAGTGTAGGACTTTCTGTAGGACTATTAAGGCCGGAAGGTAGAGTGTAGGACTTTCTGTAGGACTATTGTTTAAAGGCCGGAAGGTAGAGTGTAGGACTTTCTGTAGGACTATTAAGGCCGGAAGGTAGAGTGTAGGACTTTCTGTAGGACTATTGTTTAAAATTCGGAAGATAGAGTGTAGGACTTTCTGTAGGACTATTGTTTAAAGGCCGGAACGTAGAGTGTAGGACTTTCTGTACGACTATTGTTTAAAGGTCGGAACGTAGAGTGTAGGACTTTCTGTGGGACTATTGTTTAAAGGCCGGAAGGTAGAGTGTAGGACTTTCTGTAGGACTATTGTTTAAAGGCCGGAAGGTAGAGTGTAGGACTTTCTGTAGGACTATTAAGGCCGGAAGGTAGAGTGTAGGACTTTCTGTAGGACTATTGTTTAAAGGCCGGAACGTAGAGTGTAGGACTTTCTGTACGACTATTGTTTAAAGGCCGGAACGTAGAGTATTGGACTTTCTGTAGGACTATTGTTTAAAGGCCGGAAGGTAAAGTGTAGGACTTTCTGTAGGACTATTGTTAAAAGGTCGGAAGGTAGAGTGTAGGACTTTCTGTAGGACTATTGTTTAAAGGCCGGAAGGTAGAGTGTAGGACTTTCTGTAGGACTATTGTTTAAAGGTCGGAAGGTAGAGTGTAGGACTTTCTGTAGGACTATTGTTTAAAGGTCGGAAGGTAGAGTGTAGGACTTTCTGTAGGACTATTGTTTAAAGGCCGGAACGTAGAGTGTAGGACTTTCTGTAGGACTATTGTTTAAAGACCGGAAGGTAGAGTGTAGGACTTTCTGTAGGACTATTAAGGCCGGAAGGTAGAGTGTAGGACTTTCTGTAGGACTATTAAGGCCGGAAGGTAGAGTGTAGGACTTTCTGTAGGACTATTGTTTAAAATTCGGAAGATAGAGTGTAGGACTTTCTGTAGGACTATTGTTTAAAGGCCGGAACGTAGAGTGTAGGACTTTCTGTACGACTATTGTTTAAAGGTCGGAACGTAGAGTGTAGGACTTTCTGTGGGACTATTGTTTAAAGGCCGGAACGTAGAGTGTAGGACTTTCTGTAGGACTATTGTTTAAAGACCGGAAGGTAGAGTGTAGGACTTTCTGTAGGACTATTAAGGCCGGAAGGTAGAGTGTAGGACTTTCTGTAGGACTATTGTTTAAAATTCGGAAGATAGAGTGTAGGACTTTCTGTGGGACTATTGTTTAAAGGCCGAAAGATAGAGTGTAGGACTTTCTGTAGGACTATTGTTTAAAAGTCGGAAGGTAGAGTGTAGGACTTTCTGTAGGACTATTGTTTAAAGGCCGGAACGTAGAGTGTAGGACTTTCTGTAGGACTATTGTTTAAAGGCCGAAACGTAGAGTGTAGGACTTTCTGTAGGACTATTGTTTAAAGACCGGAAGGTAGAGTGTAGGAATTTCTGTAGGACTATTAAGGCCGGAAGGTAGAGTGTAGGACTTTCTGTAGGACTCTTGTTTAAAATTCGGAAGATAGAGTGTAGGACTTTCTGTGGGACTATTGTTTAAAGGCCGAAAGATAGAGTGTAGGACTTTCTGTAGGACTATTGTTTAAAGGCCGGAACGTAGAGTGTAGGACTTTCTGTAGGACTATTGTTTAAAGGCCGGAACGTAGAGTGTAGGACTTTCTGTAGGACTATTGTTTAAAGGCCGGAACGTAGAGTGTAGGACTTTCTGTAGGACTATTGTTTAAAGGCCGGAACGTAGAGTGTAGGACTTTCTGTAGGACTATTGTTTAAAGGCCGGAACGTAGAGTGTAGGACTTTCTGTAGGACTATTGTTTAAAGGCCGGAACGTAGAGTGTAGGACTTTCTGTAGGACTATTGTTTAAAGGCCGGAACGTAGAGTGTAGGACTTTCTGTAGGACTATTGTTTAAAGGCCGGAACGTAGAGTGTAGGACTTTCTGTAGGACTATTGTTTAAAGGCCGGAACGTAGAGTGTAGGACTTTCTGTAGGACTATTGTTTAAAGGCCGGAACGTAGAGTGTAGGACTTTCTGTAGGACTATTGTTTAAAGGCCGGAACGTAGAGTGTAGGACTTTCTGTAGGACTATTGTTTAAAGGCCGGATTGTAGAGTGTAGGACTTTCTGAAGGACTATTGTTTAAAGGCCGGAACGTAGAGTGTAGGACTTTCTGAAGGACTATTGTTTAAAGGCCGGAACGTAGAGTGTAGGACTTTCTGAAGGACTATTGTTTAAAGGCCGGCATATGTTATAGAAAATGAGAAGTTAACGCTTTATTGTGTGTGTAACACTTGGACCCACCTTGTATTTTCTATTAACAAAATTTAAAAAAACTGCACCCAGGTAATAAAATTAGATCATAATCTATTGTAAACCACTACTCGTGAGTCTTATTTCTTATTTACAAAAAAAGACGTCCCCTTATCCGAACTCAATGAACACGACTTGTAAACAAAAGCACTCTAAAAAAAAAGTATCTAAAATATTTTTTTAAAAAATAGGATATGGATAATAGGCCTAACGGTTAGTCAATATATTGTTGGCCTAGGTCTAACGGTTAGTCAATATATTGTTGGCCTAGGTCGAAATAAACGAATCGTTTATTTTTAAAAGTACGTGTGTTTCTTTCTTTTCTTGTTTCGAGTTCCAAATGGGTTTGAATTCTTTGTTTATCGATTTATTGATTAATAAATACCACAAAATTATAGACGACATTCCTGTATGATAGGACCTACATTAGCACTGACTGATATATTTTTTTTTAAAGTAAAGCCAATGTAAAGAAATAAAATACGGGGTGAAATCTCTGAGGATTTGTTTCTTTGTTTTGTTTACAATGAATACTTTTTAATTCAACGCCGATACTATAACTATAAAGCTTTTCTTTTTTTACTCAATGGCATCCAACTGGCATTGGAGTTGGAGGCAGTGGCGTAGTGAGGGGGGGCAAGGGGGGCATCATGCCCCGGGCGCTACTCACAAAGGGGCGTCAAATGGTATATTTTACTATTATATTGTATGGTTTTCGAATAGGGGGGGCGCTAAAAAGGTATTGGGGGGCGCTAATAAGGTAGTGTGCCCCGGGCGCGAGTTAAGCTCGCTACGCCACTGGTTGGAGGTTACTTATTCAATATTGATATAAACTGACGTCATCCAACTTCAGCTGTCTTACCGTAAGAGTGTCACTTATATTGCTCTATGTTGACATAAAATCACCCCCCCCCCCCTCCCACACACACACAAACTTTTCCTCCTTACCATTATTACTATATCTGGTGATGGGGGTCATTATTAAATGTCAAAGTTTGTGTTTGTAATTTTTTTGGGGGAAAAAACTGTGATTAAATGCAAGAAAATATCACTGCCAACAATCGCCTCTTAAGTATTAGTTGCAAAATAAAATCTTTAAAAAATCTATTTTTAGACTGAGATTCTTTTTTTTTAAACGACATTTGACTGTTCAGTCCCTCGGCACCTCATATAACGTCTTCAGAACTTACAGACACAAATGTACCATGTAACATCTTCAGAACCATACAGACACAAATGTACAATGTAACGTCTTCAGAACCATACAGACACAAATGTACCATATAACGTCTTCAGAACCATACAGACACAAACGTATCATCTAACGTCTTCAGAACCATACAGACACAAATGTACCATATAACGTCTTCAGAACCATACAGTACTATGATACAGACACAAATGTACCATATAACGTCTTCAGAACCATACAGACACAAACGTACCATATAACGTCTTCAGAACTATACAGACACAAACGTACCATATAACGTCTTCAGAACCATACAGACCAAAATTTACCTCGTAGCGTCTTCAGAACCATACAGTTGATACAGACACAAATTTTAATGTACCATGCTTATCTTGAAATAATCCTAGGACTTGTTTATTCGTGTGGTGGAATTTTCCACTAAAAATAGCTGAGTTTATTGCTGTTTATAAAGCAAATCAAGGCGGATAAGGCTGCAGTACCGCCCAATTCTTCTTATTTCAAAGTAGGTTGTAGAAGGTATGCCTGAGTGGACAGGCATGACAATAAGACTAACACTAAACTGAAAGACATTAGTAGAAGGTGGACCCCCATGTCAGCATTTCTTTCCGACAATTTCCTTGGGGGGGGGGGGGGTGTTGGTGGATTTCAGATGTTCGGGTGGACAATGCCAGTGGGGTGGTAGGTATGGAGGGGGGGGGAGTGGATTTCAGATGTTCGAGTGGACAATGCCAGTGGGGTGGTATGAAGGGGGGATGGAGGGGGGTGTCCGTCCATTGTCTCTTTTTTATTTTTATGGAGGGGCGGCATTTTCGAAGTTTGGAGCGCGGAAAAGTCTTGTCTCGTCCAGAGTGGCACTATACTAGTTACGGAACTATTGCAGTGTATCTATCAGGGCCGAATCGGCGACCAGGGCCGGCTGTACTGCCATTTTTATCGTAAGTAGGGCAGAAATCCAGGGGGCTATTGGCTCCTGTGCGAAATGTTAATTTTTGCGTATACCCGAATTGAGTCTTTCTATTACACAACTTCAGCCGGTGAATGGGACGGAGGGTGGGGGTGGGAGGGCATCTATCAGCATGCAAATTTAGGCATTATGATGCCCAGTCCCATCCACAAACAAATTTATGCATTATGATGCCCAGTTCCATCCACAAACAAATTTAGGTATTATGATGCCCAGTCCCATCCACAAACAAATTTAGGCATTATGATGCCCAGTCCCATCCACAAACAAATTTAGGCATTATGATGCCCAGTCCCATCCACAAACAAATTTAGGCATTATGATGCCCAGTCCCATCCACAAACAAATTTAGGCATTATGATTCCCAGTCCCATCCACAAACTGAAATCATTACGGTCCCCGGGTAATCTATTGGCACAAGCTTAGCTACAACCCAGTAATTTAACATTTAACGGCGTGAGGAAAGGGGGAACAAGAAATATTTTTTATTATTATTAATACTTGCTTTATATAGCGCGATACCCCAGCCTTGGACTGGGCTCACCACGCTGTCTGTATATACAAGGTACCCAAGCCTTGGGCTTGGCTCACCGCGCTGTATATACAAGGTACCCAAGCCTAGGGCTGGGCTCACTGCGCTGTATATACAAGATACCCAAGCCTAGGGCTGGGCTCACCGCGCTGTATATACAAGGTACCCAAGCCTAGGGCTGGGCTCACTGCGCTGTATATACAAGGTACCCAAGCCTAGGGCTGGGCTCACTGCGCTGTATATACAAGGTACCCAAGCCTTGGGATGGGCTCACTGCGCTGTATATACAAGGTACCCAAGCCTAGGGCTGGGCTCACCGCGCTGTATATACAATTAAAAAAAACACACATAATCACGAACTTAAACATTAACATTCATTAATTAAATAAAACAAAGCAAATGTGTATGCACTCCACCCATTCCATAATTATTTACATGGCAAGCCATGGACGGCACCCAGCAGCGTCGTCTATCGGTCAGAGGGGGGAATTAGTCAGGATAGTAGAGTTTAAAGAGATGTGTCTTGAATGCAGTTTTGAAGGCTGTGATGTCGAAGATTCCCAATAAAATACGGGGGTCTGCGGACAGGGCTCAATTATCCCCTCCTTAAAATTATTTTGATAAATTCAAAATGTGAGATTGTACTTTGGCACATACCTAAATTTAGTTTTGCATAATTCTACACGTAATCGGAGAGCACCAAGAGAGATGCTATTTAAAAATTTAAGTATCACTTGAGCTCATAGCCGTCATATGGGCCCTGCAACCCTCGAGGAGGTCTTTGATATTTAAGGGGCTCAAAGTTGTGATGTGGACACTTTTTTTAATTATCAACTTTGAGTGCGAGAATGTGTGTGTGTGTGGGGTGGGGGGGGGCACAAAAAAATCGAAAATGGAAAGGGGGCCGGGAAAAGTCAAGCGACAAACGGCTCTGCTTGACCAGGTTGTTTTACACAAATACTTATTTATTTTTGTTTAAATTACTAAATAGTATTTTGTTTTTAAAACTTTTATTTAAAATATTTTTGCGGTAAACTACTTAATAAATAAATTAATACCAAAAAAAAATTATCGTGCAAAAAAAGTTTCCATCACAAAAAAATCACTGTTTACAACATTTTACATGTTATATGCAAATGAGAAAGAAAAAAATCCACAACAAACAAACAAATAAACTTAAGTATAATAATGAACTTTTCTAAATATTTCCAAGTTTTATCTGATACAAAATAAATACATTCCAAATTGGGATGATATTCGAAATGCTAATTCATAAATATTTGTATAGCTTTACAAGTCAATATACCACGCGTTGTCTGGGACTGCTAACCGATCCTATTGGTATTCCTACCCCGTCGGTATGCAAAGGGATCCCATTGTGATCCCGTTTCAAAATGGGATCTCGACCCCATTGAGACCCCGACCCATTGGATTCCCGATCCCGTTTGGGATCCCGTTTCAAAATGGGATTCCTACCGCATTGGGATACCGCTTACGATTGGGATCCCGTTTACAAATGGGATCCCATGAATATTCCGACCCCATTGGGATACCGATCCCGATTGAAACCAAATTGGGATATCGACCCCATTTGGATCCCGAATCCCTTTAGACCCCGACCCCTTTGGGATCCCTTTCCAAATCATTTCCAAATGGGATACCATATCCTAATGGGATCCCGACCCCCATGGAATTCCGATCTAATTGAGATCCCGATTGCATCCCATTTCCGAGAAAGATACCATTTTCCACGTTTTTCAGTTTTTCTGGTACGGTCCCGTTTGATCCCGTTTCCCAATGGGATCCTCTTCTCCGATGGGATACCGTTTGTCGATAGGATCCTTATTTGATACCGGTGGGTTCGAGTTTACTAATTCACCTTTAGGATCCTCTTCCTCGTAAGGATAATGTTCTCGTTAGGATTTTGTTCCTGGTAGGATTATGAAGTGTCTGTTTAAAGAAAATACCCATGAAAGTATAGAACTAAACTAACATTTCAATAAGCTTTTAGATTCCATTATATATCTCCGTAGAATAATATAGAACTTTCTAGAACATACGTGTAAAAAATTATTTTCTAAGTAATTAGTCTTCGAATACAAAAAATCATATAGCTAAATGCACTACTATAACTATAGTACGTTTAAGTTGAAAGAAGGGCCCCAGCGGGGCCCATTCCATAAAGTGTACCGAATTAGTTTTGCCTGAGATTGGGGGGGGGGGGGCAAAAAAATCAGATAAATTATGGAGTTAAAATTTGTCCCATTAAAATCTATTTAAATAATGCCATACATATAGTGTTATGTAGGCGACGTGCTCCATGATTTCCCCTTGCATGACCTCTTGCACTCGAGGCCGTTTTGGGGTGTGGCTTGCGAAATTTAACCTTGTTTACAACAAAGCTTAGTATCGTCCGTTCCATTCGGAAAAATATAGAATGATCTAGATTAAACTGGAAGGCAAAAAAAATCCATACGGCGTTTCTGGAAATCTTTTGAAACTAGAAGATTGAATGACTAGAGAGATCTTTTATCACGAGACTGAGAGCGTGTGTCATTATTGTACTACTAGACAGTGCTTTGTTGTGTGTAGATTTTCTTTCATTGTACAACCTTTGCTCATTGTATTTTTTATTAACTGTACCGGTACCAGCACAACTGTAATCAATAGTTTTTAATCAAATTCTCTTGCTTTTGTAATTCATTGAAATTAACACATTAAAAACGTATTACTTGACTTTGAGTATCGTTCCATTTGTTATTGTATTTAAACTTTGGTATCGTCCATTGCTATGAACTGTTTTTGGAACGAACCATAGACTTAAATAAGAGATCAAATTCTCCATTAATAACAGTCCGTAATATTTAGCTTTTTAAGGTTATCGAACTTTCTGGAAAATTCTAGATTGGATATTCTTAGTTTTAAATCCACCGATATTTCAATACGGACAATAAAGTGTGTTGCTGCCATGCTAGATCTATATCCATCACTCCACCTACAGTAGTGTCTTAGCCTATTGATATTTATATATCTTATATAAGGAAAAATGAAATGGGGCCCCAGGCCCCAGAGGAATGGATAATAGGAGTTAAGTACCCTTCGGTATTATTTTTCATTTGATACATCATTTGGTCTTACAAACCCAACAATACTATTTTTTATTGTTTTTTAATCCCAACCTCTCAGTTCTGGTACCCGTTTACCTATAGGTGCAGCCTATTTAATATTCTTTGGCTTCACCGAGGATGCCTAGCAACAGAAGACATTGGAAAATAGTCTTTGTTTTCCTTTGTAAGTATCCCGACCAGTACTAATGATGAACTTAGGTCTGCGTAGAAGCTAGATTGCTGATGACAAATTGCTGACCAGTAGCCTATTCTGAAAATGCTCGCAAAGAAAAACTTATCAATGTAATAATGTATTTGTGAAACAATTCCAGAAATGAAGCCTAGTCGTTTGATGCAATCCTCAAAATAATCTTCAAGAAATGTTTCTAATAATCTTCTTTATTGCACTGCTACATTTCTGCAGCATATTAATTATATGTTAGCTTATTGGGTAACAGGTTCGAGAGAGCTCAACGAATATTGCACAGTTGGCGTTTGAATCTGGTGATTGTAGAGTAATTAATTTAATCGAATATTTAAACGCATAAGCTTTGCTAAAAAATAGAAACGTTGTTAGTTTTTAAAAATATTTTTTTTTTTAAATTAACAAACGAGACAAGCTGTGTATGTTGTTCAAGTCTAACATAAAACATGCTTATTACCTAATAAATACCCTAATCGGAGTTGACTATTGTGTTCATGTGAGGGAGTTGGGTTTATTTACTCTTTGTGTGTTGATTTTGTGATTATTTTTTTGTGTAATGTGTGTGTGTGGGGGAGGGGGGTTGATGGTAAATAGAAATAAAATAGATACGGTATACGTCGATAGGTGTCTGCAAATCACTGCAAAAAATGCATAGCCTGGTATTTCACAGCTGCAATGCAATCTTTGAATGAGCCTGTTGCAAATGCATCGTATTGAAGTCTAGCCTGTTTTAATTTAAAAAAAACAACACCATAGCAACAAACATTAGAAGTGAGTATCTTTCCATGCCTCCCGATGCCGATAAATCTAATTTAATTATTCTTACATTATTGATTACTATCATATTTGAGACCGTTTCAATTCATGCTAACGCGCACAGACAGCCGGATTGTATTTTTCATTCATAGTGAAAAAATGCCTTTTATTTTTTTTTTACAAAGGCATAAAACACCGAAATGGTTGAAAAAAAACCCCAGAAACATAGGTTCTAGCTGTCATAGAAATAAACAAATATCTACCCGAAATACAGGAAGCTTTGCAAGATTATAGGCATCAATGGAAATTTATACATTTTCAGGCTTTTGTGATACGAAATGCTAAAAGTGACAACCAATCGCTATTAAGGAAAAATGAGGTCAGTGTGTACGGTTTCAGTACATTGTGCTATTTCTGGAAGTGTGTGAAAGGCGGTGGCATGTTTCCTAGGCTGGTGATGACGGCTGATTCAGTGGATTACAACATAACAGAAATATAGCGGACGGCGTAGCTTTTTTAGTAAGTCCACTAGCTGAACCTTCACCAGTAAGACACTAAGACTTATACTTATATAAAGATTATAATTTCTGAAATGGTAAGAAATATTTGAGGCTTTATAATTTTATTAGGTTTTCATTTTTGGGCCTTGACTTGCACTTGCAGATATAATTTTTAGTCTAAAATACTAAGAAATAGAAAAATGTTTTAAGTTTAAGTTTGGCTGAGGCTATTCGGACCGGGACAATAGTAGAGGCAGAGGTTGGGTTTATTTAAAAATATTATTTTAGGGGTTAAACAAAATTTGGCATTTGGTATCAAATGAAAGATAATTGAATGGACTATATGAACTATATGTTTGTAAACTTCTTCAGTTGAACCAAAATAAACGACCACAATTGACATTCCAATAACATTAACATTTATTTAGTTCAAAGGGACCAGGGTACACAAAGGCGGCATAGCCCCTATTTGGACCCGGGTACCTTTAGACTAAATGCTATTGGGATGTTATTTGTGGTAGTTTGTGTTTATTAAACTGAAGAAGTAAGTTTACAAACATATAGTATGATATAGCCCATTCAATTTTCTTCAATATTCAACATATAGGCCTAGGCTTTATATAGGCCACTAATCTTTGGCTGCCCTCTTGGATACTACTTCTGAGCTAAGTGCTATATTATATTTTTTTATACATTTTCATTTTATTTGTGTTTCTGTTTGTTCGCTGATGAAGGCTTCCTGCCGACACGCAGAGGCGTAACTGGGTTTTTGGCGCCCTTGGCTAATTTATTTTTTAAATAATAAAAATGTAAAAATTAGAGATTTAGCGGCGCCCTTTTGAACAAGCGCAGGCCGGCACCCTTGGCAACTGCCCCAGTGCCAAGCCGTTGTTATGCCTCTGCCGACACGTTCGTTGTTTTGTTGCGTTCCTTTTAACAGGTTTAACCTTACTGTGTTTTACTAATTTCCTATTGTGCTAACCTGATTGCAGTCTCCCCCATTATAAATTATAGCCCATTCAATTATCTTTCATTTGATACCAAATTTTTTCTTACAAACTGAACAATAATATTTAAAATATTTTTAATCCCAACCTTTCACTTCTCTGATACTCGTTATAAGTTATACTATGAGTATGAATAATGATTTTTACTCACTTGTCATTAGGTGGGTCTAGAGTGGCTGTCTACTCAAACCAATGTTTAAAATTTACAGACAAATATACTTAAGTTCCACAATTTTTCAGACAAACATTTTACGGAAACATTTAATGTAATACAATTTCTCAATATTTATTTTGGCATTGCTATTGCATTGGACTGGTCATTGCCGTCATTGGCATTTCGGTCATGAGTCATTGTGTTGGGATGGGACTGACTGGTAATGAATGAATGATTATTATTGAATGGTAATGGTATGCTTACTAAGGCATGCCACAATCACATATGCCATGATATGCTATTTATTACTAATTAAGGCCTACTATATTTTAGGGTAATATAAATAGTAAATACTAAATTAACCCTGTCTAACTAAGCGTAAAAAGTAAACATTAGATATGTGTCAACTTAATTTCACAAGCATCTTATGCCGCCTATGGATTTTTCCTTTAAATTAATTATAGTATTAAATTATTATTACTAATTTCAAATCAAATGGACTAAAGTTAATTATGGGTATATCATATGATTTTTGTCAGCTGAAGAAGCTGAAATTGTTTGTTTTTTTCATTAAAAACGCTTCACCTCTTCCTGGTCATCACAGATAATTTGTCTGTTTACATTGATTTAATTTTATCACAGTCTAAATGGCTTCTATTTAGCTGTGCATTGCTGTGAATTTTTAATTCCCAACAGAGGCAGGAAAAACATTGAAACAATCCGATCTCAGCCTTCATCATCATAGCCCCCCAAAAAACATGTTGGATGTGACGCAGAGAGCTGATGAGCTTTACACAGCTTACAAAATACAAGAACTGTATGACTATCTCACACAACACAAAGGTTAGCAAATTTTATAATTTTTTTCAGCACAAAGCTTTTTATTCTACACAACATAAAGATTTTATTTTAGTTTCATAAGTGGAAAAGATATTGTCGGTCCATGACTAAAATGTTTAAAATATATAAGTAAGCTTTTCTGTAACAGTTACAGACTTCCACAAGGAGACTCTTATCACCCACCTGTTACTTGATCCTAAATGAAAATTTTGCGTTGCAATTTAGGCAAAAAAAAAAAAAAAAAGAATTACATTTTGTTTTCCTGTGTTCTGTGTTATCAAAAGGGATAAGCAATTGAAGACCCTTGTGCTAAAAGAACTTAAGTCACAATATGCACATTTTGAAATAATCAAGTTCAATTATTCTTTTCGTCTATAAAATGTGATCATTTTCATAATTCGTCTTATTTATTTAAGGTCCTTGGGTACATTTTAATGTGTTCCAATTTCTGCAGAACAATGGGCTAAAACGGGTAAGAAAAGGTCACAGTTTAGACTGATTTTGAAATAAATGTGACTTAAGTACTTTTAGCCCTAATGTCTTCAATTAGGGAAAAAAAAATCTTTTATCAGGTACAGGCCGTGTCATGACCAAAAAAATGAATGGTTAGTTTTTTTTCTAAACCAAAATAATTGAGTATTTCACATGATAAATTACTTTTTGCGTAACTCAACAGCAGCACTAATATGATTTTGGTTATCAGTAATGTATTTTTAAGTAAATGTCCTAAAAAATAAAGTTAAATAAAAGTTGGCTTTAAAAAAAATCATGGTGTGCCATCTGAGTGCTGGCAGAATACCTCACTAAGCAGAGAGAACAGAAACAAAAATGAAATGAGGAAGTTTGAAAAATAGTTTGGAAAATTCAGTCACAAGCTTTTATATTTTTAAATTTAATTTTTACATAACAAAAACAGTTTGGATCAATATATTATAAAGGATTTCAAAATCAAATGTGCACAAAATAAAGTCTGTTACATGCCACAGCTATCCTATAATCTGCAGAAGTAATGAATGATGAGATTCAATGGCGACTTGCCAGGGTGACACATGACAGAGCAAAGCATGAAAAGGACAAACACAGACGCCAAAATAGCATGTTGGAGGCTTTCTCATATGCTGAAAAGGCCCTTGAGCTCAACCCAAACAGCCCTCATTGCCATAGGGTATGTCATAAATATCAACCTTCAATATTAGTATTATTGCCCAATGTACTACTGTAGAAATTGGATTATACAGACTAATTGTGACCATTTGTAGTTCAGATCATGAAGTAAAAAAAAAATCTAGATAACCAAACGACTGACTTACAAATACTTAAATTCTATAGATAATAAAATGGGGGATTATTTGATTCCCATTTATACTAAAAATCAATCTGTTAATAAATCATCTTCGTCATAACATACTTGATATTAAGAGAGTCAAATAATTTTTAGGAGCTTAATACTGGAGTTTCTTACAACTATTAGTGTGTGGTTGCTGGAGTTTCTTAGAATATTTGGACGTGGTTAAATTTATTGCAGTGGTATGGTGCATTGCTACACTTCACTACAGAAGGTATTGGTCTCAAGCACAAAATACAGACTGCCTTTAAAGTCAGAGAGCACTTTGATGTAAGTATTCAACATTAAAAAAAATTATCTATTTTTTCAGGGCTTTCTAAACATATAAAATTAATCTAATCTCAACTTCTGGCAAATACTTTGCATTGAAACTATACATTATATCAAATGTCATTGGAACATGATTTGTTATCTCAAAAAATAATGTTAAAAATAAAATACATTTATTGGGCTTATTAAAAATAATGTCACCGGTACATAGAACTTGTTTTGCTACATTTATTGTATTGATATTTTGTTGAATGAATAATATAACCATGATTTAAATGTTGAAAATAGTAGTAAGTGAAATAATTTAAATTATCAGTTCTTGGAAGTTTTTAAGGTTACAATGTTTAATTGTCTTTGTCAAGCTGCAATAGAGGCACAATGCTATATAGCAGCCTTTCTTAATTGTTTGCAGAAAGCACTTGAACTAGATCCAGAGGATGCCATTTCTCTCCATTCGATTGGTTATTGGTGCTTTGTGTTTGCTGAGCGCCCATGGTACCAAAGAAAGATAGCATCTGCTTTGTTTGAGGCTCTCCCTGAGACGACCTATGATGAGGTAAACTTATATGAAACTGATGTCAGACTGCTGGAGATTTAAGCATAACACCTACCTATATTATTGCATCTTCTTTGGCTATTGATGGGGATACATTTGAGCCTGTTACCTCATGGTTATATTATTGTATCTTCGTTGTGAATAAATTTTTAACTAAAATATTAACATGTTTATTTATTTCAGGCATTGGAATGGTTCTTGAAGGCAGAAAAAGGTAAAGTAGTTTTAATCTTAAAGAGGACATGTTCTTAGATGTCAATTGCTAATTTTAAAATCCCTGATCTTTGTTTTACGTTGCTTAGTATAAACTAATGGTGAAATCCCATTTTTTAAATTAGAGTAATTTACAATAAAAGAATGGCATTCAATTACAAATTAAGTGAGGAAAAAGATGAAAATATTTATCAAAGAAAGACAGATTTATAAAAATGTACATAATAAGTTATGAAAATCAATCTCTTTTTTTTTTTAAATTATTATTTTTTTTTAACTTTAAATTTATGTCCACAAATTAAAAAATTCTAACCCCCCCCCCCCCCCCCACCCCAATTTTTTTTTCTCCACACACCCTCTCTCCTCTTACAGTCAAGGAAAATTTCATGTGCACCAACATACTCATGATTGGAAAAACTCACTTACGACTTCACAACAAAGAAAAGGCAGTTGAATATTTACAGAAAACTCTAGACTTTCAAGTCAGGACTCCTGATGATGAGCAGGTAAAAATTATATTTTTATTTTGTTATTCGTAAACTATTAGAACAGAAAACATTTATAATAGTTTTAATTGTTGAAAAAAGAATGTTTTGACCAAGAAACCATTATAAATATCTAGCGAACCGTTATCAAATTTCAGTTATAGATCAGAGGTAGACCAAATACAGAATTCATTTTGTTTTGGGATTTTGTGGGGATGGGGGGAGAAATGGCTGTGTTTTTGGGTCCATAACAATCAACACATGATCCTTGAAAGTCCTAAACACATGTTGGGGCAACACCATTTTGACACACCATTCAAGAAAAGGTAAAATAATTACTACTTTGATTTGATGGGTTGTGGTACCGGTACAAGATACAGCAAGAAATACTGAAGTATGAATTTTTTTTTTTAAAGTTGATTCCTTATTTAACACTGCGTATTCCTAAATGAGTTTGGTGTACTGACTTGATCTTTCAGTCCCACAAGGAAGCTGTAGACATGTTGAGGCACATGGGACACGGACATCTACTCAAAAGCTGCCTGCACCCTGATGACACCAGCTAGTCTGAACCTAGTACAGAAGTACCTGTCTCTGTCTAGAAGTACTTGTGTCTGCATTTATCAACTTCATCCATCACTGAAAACAAATTTTTTGGTGATACAGTAAATCCCAGTGATCTTCATTATTTTTTTTTTTTTCAATGTCTCTGTCTCCACAGAAAATGAGTTTATCACTTAGGAACAGCAATTCCCAACTATGGTTCCACTGCAATGCTCAGTCAGACCATCTAGTCTGGTTGCAGATGAAAAGATTTCTTATTTTGGATTCCGGAAACCAGTCAGGCTTTAAAACTGTTAGAAGGTTTAGAAAAGCTGGTCTGGAAGACAAAATAAATAATCTTTTTAACACCCCCCGCTTTTTTCCACTATTTGTAGATAACACATATTTATTGTTGAAGCACACATTAATAGTAAATAAAGTTTTGGATCACTCCATGCAGCTGTCATCTAACATTGGGGTATCTTCTAGTCAGAATATGATGTGCAGTTATTAAAGCACAATTCATTTGAGCGGGTTAGTATTGCGTCTAAAAAAATACTCATTGTTACCTCCATGCTATCTCAAACCAATGCATATGCCGCCCCCATTGTGAATATTCCAGAGCTTTATTTGTTTTTAATTCAATTTATGTGGCTTTAATGCTTTTATTTACAATCTTTAACTAACAGTTTGAACAAAATTGATCCAACATTTCAATATTTTATTTATATTTATTTAACTGCATTCAATTATTTTTTTGAATGATCAACATTTAATATTTCAATGATTGAACAATATTCAATAATTTATTTCTTATTCAGGAAATAATTATAAATCATTGGATTGTGCAGTTGTGAGGCTGTGCATCATATTTAGATCTATTGTTTTTTAATTGTTGTGCCAAGAGGCATATCAAAATTGTGTAAATATCTTTTATGGAGTCATATTTTATGATGAGTAATTATTTGGCTTGAATTCAGAGGCAGAATGAAAAAAAGTGTGTCATTTAGTCTAAGATGAAGAGATAGTATACCAAAGACACTAAACTTTTGAGAAACACTTTATGAACTAAATGAAATCCTCTTAGACTACACATGTTTTTGCTTTGTTATGCTTTTACCATATTCAAGAAGCCAATGATTTTTTTTTTTAAAAACGGATTTCTTCAGACCGGTTTGCCCCTCTGTGTTTTCATTTAAAATGTGGTCGTTTTTGGGATTCTTACCAGGCTAGGATAATTATGGCACATTGGGGTGTAAATGTAACTGTTTTATTAAAATAACTATGATATGAGAACAACATAAGTGTAAATACTATCATGAAGCTATTATAAGAGTTGTGGGATCATTTTATCTCATGAGTATTGAAACTGAAAAAATATTTGTCCATAGATTTGTATTTTTTAGCATTGTGCACATTGATTGGCTATTGACAGATACTAAATGCATAGTTAGTCATAGATATCTAGATTTAATTGATGGGTGAAATCTTGAGGACTAGGTGTTCTTTGGATTCATTTTCTAGAGTTTGTGCATGACCACCATTATCATTGTTTAAAACTCAACTATTTTATGTTTGTGGGCAGGTAAATAGCAAGGGTAGTATGATTTGATTTGAATAACTCTGACACTAAGCGTGGTTTATGCTAAATGTCTTTGTGTCACTGTTTTAAAGAAGGGTGATGCGTCCCTTAGTCCTATCACTTTAACTCAATGTTGACATCATGTGCTAGGTAGAATGTTTAAAAAAAATAATACCCATAAGGTATTATTTTGAACACTTATTATTTAAATTTAAACATAAAATTTTTCTATAAATATTTGTTTTTTATGGCGTTTCAGTTGCTCCACTTTGGTTTTTTTTAAACCTGAGTCATTTTTTCTAATAGTTTTAGTTTTGTTTTTTAACAGTTTCTTTTTCCAATGATCTGAAATTTTCTCTTGTCGATAAAATGCGACACAAAATAATCTCATTCCTTAAGTTATTTATTGAACTCAGTCTGAGTGCTGTGACTGGAGTTCAATGTAAATGTATGGGTTGTTCTCTCCATGTGTGCATCTTTGTGATTCTGCCATCTGCTGCATTGTGCAGATTGTCATGAAGTTATTTGGGAGGGGAGCATGTAGTGATCAGACTGACATCTCTGCGTGCCTCTTTTCCTTATGTAGTTCATTTATGATAACAAAACAGTGCAGTAAACTCAATGCGCATCACAATCTTATTTTTTGATTCTCATAAAAAGGGAACAAAAGAAAGGAATACTGTTTTTGTTTGCTTCCTTCAGTGGTCCTACTTTTTAACATTTGTATTTATATACCCCGGTATATGGAAAAAGTGATTGTGTGGTATACATTTAATCACCTAACATGTCTGAGTGAAATAAAATCTGATTTTATTTTCATGTTTTTTTTTCTGAAGAGTCAGCTATTTTTTTATGTTATTTTAAATCTGGCATTGTTCAGGTTGGTTCCTTTAAATTGTTCAGTATAAGAATTATAAGGATTTTTAACATGTGCATCCTAAAACAGTACCGGTAGTCTTAAGTAATTTTTTTATCTAAGTGATAGAAATAACCATCTGTGCCATAGTTGAAGTCAGTTCAAATGTAAGTTTTATTGCAAGTAAATGTTCATGAAATAAGTAAGGCATCTCCATTTTTCAATGTCATAGTTTTCTAAAAACAAAATGTACTCTGTATGTTAACAGTATCAATCAACATTAGAAGTTAGAACAAGTATCGGTAGTGCTTTCTACTTCTGTATCAACCAACATTAGAAGTTAGAAGAAGTATTGTTCTCTACTTCTGTATTCATGATGAATTATTTAGAATAAAGGAGTGTATATTTCAAATTACTAAATTTTGAGCTGTAAAAACATTTTTTATCACTTTATTATTTTTGGTTTCTAAATGAAGTTGTCCCCAAACAAAGAAAGTGTTTGGAGAGAGAGAGAAAGTGTTTTGTACAGTATCTGGTAATACTTCGTAAATAATCTGATGACCAGACACTTGTCCCAACTTTCCCAGGATGTCACAAGGGTGGCAGGGGCATTACTGATCCCAACTTTCCCAGGATGTCACAAGGGTGGCAGGGGTGCATTACTGATCCCAACTTTCCCAGGATGTCACAAGGGTGGCAGGTGCATTACTGATCCCAACTTTCCCAGGATGTCACAAGGGTGGCAGGTGCATTACTGATCCCAACTTTCCCAGGATGTCACAAGGGTGGCAAGTGCATTACTGATACTTTAATACCCTACAATAATTGTGAACACATTTTTTTGTCTTGTTTCATTATTCAGCTAATTTATTTACTATTATATTAATTTATTTACTATTTTATTAATTTATTTACTATTATATTAATTTATTTACTATTATATTAATTTATTTACTATTATATTAATTTATTTACTATTATATTAATTTATTTACTATTATATTAATTTATTTACTATTATATTAATTTATTCACTATTATATTAATTTATTTACTATTAAATTAATTTATTCACTATTATATTAATTTATTTACTATTATATCCCCGGTGTATTGCGATGAATATATTTAAGTTTCCAATGTTGTATTGCATCATCAATTCATTTGAAAGATAATTTTTAAAGATTTTTCTTTGAAAAACGTATTCATTTCCTTTTCTGGTTTGTAATTAATATAACTTTTATTTGACTAATTATAATTCACGTTGCCATTGCTTCCACTTTTAAGTAACATTTTAAAAAATCTTTCGGATCTTAATATTTATTAAATTATTAAAAGCCAATACATACTACAGAAAACAAAAACTTAATTTCTTAAAAAAATATTTTGCTAAGAGAAAATGCAATTTTTTTGGTTCTTTAAATCATTCGGCTTCAAATTCAATAAAAAAATGTTCAATAGTTATTCAACGTCCACCAAAAAATATCTGGAATAAATGTTCACCTTTCAAGAAAGAACAGCATATTTGTAGAGATATTCAGCTCTAGAGAAATACAAAACGATGTAAATAATTGTTAATCTTTCAAGAAATAGAACTTGTTTGCCCATCTGTCCAATGAAATACACAAGATGTTTGTTTAGATGTTCAACTCTTATGTGTGTCACATCTCAGATGCCTTTGAATTGAAAAACTGTTCAGTTTTTCTCTAGGCCTCTCAGTGTAATCAAGCTTTGCCTAGTCAGCATTCATTCCCTACCACTCGGAGGATTAATGCTTTGTGAAATCAATTTTATTTGATACATTTCTTTTTTAAATGACAGATGCACTTGTTTTTCTGCTAAATTTTTTTAAAAACTAAAATCTTTTTTTTGTGTGTTTTTTTTTTTACAATTTAAAAATGTTGAGTTTAATATTAATAGCACTTTGATAGTTATTTTGATACTTGTTATATTAGTACTTTGAAATACTCAAATCGACTACCTACTTAGAAAACCTTAAGTTGACCACCTACTTGGAAAACCTTAAGTCCACTACCTACATAGAAAATCTTAAGTCCACTACCTACTTAGAAAACCTTAAGTTGGCCACCTACTTGGAAAACCTTAAGTCCACTACCTACTTGGAAAACCTTAAGTCCACTACCTACTTAGAAAACCTTAAGTCCACTACCTACTTGGAAAACCTTAAGTCCACTACCTACTTAGAAAACCTTAAGTCCACTACCTACTTAGATAACCTTAAGTCCACTACCTACTTAGAAAACCTTAAGTCCACTACCTACTTAGAAAACCTTAAGTCCACTACTTACTTAGAAAACCTTAAGTCCACTACCTACTTAGAAAACCTTAAGTCCACTACCTACTTAGAAAACCTTAAGTCCACTACCTACATTTTACCAGTTCTAAAAGTTGATTAGACCAAAACCACACATATAATATATATGTTTGACATTTTTACCATTTGTAACCACCTTCCAAAAAATGACTTTGATGAGGGGCTACAGTAGTGCAGTGTGTAAAAAAAATATGTATCATTTATTTTACCTGAATGGAACACATTTTGATTGATGGCAAATCAGTACTGGGTAATTAAATATTTTCTATACACAGCCTATGGAGGTGTATAATTCAGCAAAAATTAATTTACATCTCAACATGCTGCATGTAAATTACAAGTTGGGTGTACACACTTGTAGACAATAATATTGAAACTGTTAATAACATAATTCACATTTATCTTTTAAATAATTTTGATAGTTGAAATCTCTTTTAAAACACTTTTGAATTGCATTTTTAAAAACTGTTTTAATATAAGCCTTAAGATATTTGAGTGACCTAACTGCACAGGTTATACATAAATGGTGAGAAAATGATTTTTTGATCTACAATTAAGTTATTTAATGCATTCCAGTTAGTTTTAGTGTTATAAGTGTCTCAATACATTTATATGCTCTGGCATGGATTTCGGACCAATCATTTGTAAAATCACAGGTGAAATGTTTCAAGTTCATATTCATAAGGTAGAGACAAGTTTTACAATTAAAAATACTCTTTAGTGTCATTTGTGCATATATATATATCTATTAATATTATTTGTCTACTTATTAACAATTTTTTTGGTTTAGTCTACTCATTTGTCTAATTTTACTTTTAGTTCTCATTTGTCTCATTTGGTTGTTCTAACAAACAATTGTCTGCTTTTATTTAATTTGTATTAATTTGTCTACTTTTGGTTGTCTGTCCAATCTTTGTTGTCATGTAATCTCCTGAATCTCGTTGGTGTTATGAGCGTACAATACTCAAAGACTATTGATGGTTAAAATCTTTCAGTAACTTATTTTGTAACTGCGGTCAGCACTCAGAGCTACACTGATTTATTTGGTTTAGTTTTATTTTGCTATAGGTCAAAGAATATCGGTGTATGGGTTCTTTAAATTTTAAAACAGAAGTATAAATTAATTAAGACAATAATATAATAGCTTCAAAACTCATATATTTTTGGGGGATTTATTCCAGCAGCCGTAAATTAACTGCTAAGAGTAGAGCTAGTACTCTTATGCCAAGTTGGCTGATAACTGAGCTGCTAAGAGTAGAGCTAGTACTCTTATGCCAAGTTGGCTGCTGTCTGCCAGTTTCAATGCTTTAGATTTATTACTCAGGTTTACCGCCTCACAATGAAGCGCTGCCTTACTGGCAAACAAGTTGATTTAATTGGTCATTTGACCTACAGCTCCGAAGGAAGCAATTGGAACCTCCTGCCTCTTGGAACAGAGGCAGACATGTGGTACCGGGTATGTATAAATTTGAACCTACTACCACATGGTACAAAGGCAGAAATTTGGGATATCCAAATCGGAACCTACTACCACTTGGTACAGAGGAAGAAATTTGGGATATACAAATTGGAACCTACTGCCACTTGGTACAGAGGCAGACATTGCACCACAGGTCAGACATTGCACCATAGGTCAGACCTACAAAAATGAGCTATTTCAATTGATTTTACGGTAAGGGCCAAAAACACGCCATGGTTTAAAGATAGCACAGTGGCCATCATAAACAGTTATTCTCGGTGTAAGTTTTTATTAGGATTATACAAATAGTTTCATTTTAGAATTGAAACAACTCGTTTTTAAATATTAGTGATGTTTTGTTTTGTTGTGCCCTTGATGAATCAGACATGATTTTTTCTTAATGTTTGATGACAGGATCTGATTTCTCTAGCTCTGTACTCTCCAACCTTCAATGTACTTGACAGGATCTGATTTCTCTAGCTCTGTACTCTCCAACCTTCAATGTACTTGACAGGATCTGATTTCTCTAGCTCTGTACTCTCCAACCTTCAATGTACTTGACAGGATCTGATTTCTCTAGCTCTGTACTCTCCAACCTTCAATGTACTTGACAGGATCTGATTTCTCTAGCTCTGTACTCTCCAACCTTCATTGTACTTGACAGGATCTGATTTCTCTAGCTCTGTACTCTCCAACCTTCAATGTACTTGACAGGATGTCATTTCTATAGCTCTGTACTCTCCAGCCTTCATTGTACTTGACAGGATGTCATTTCTCTAGCTCTGTACTCTCCAACCTTCATTGTATTTGATGGCAGGATGTCATTTCTCTAGCTCTGTACTCTCCAGCCTTCATTATACTTGACAGGATGTCATTTCTATAGCTCTGTACTCTCCAACCTTCAATGTACTTGACAGGATGTCATTTCTATAGCTCTGTACTCTCCAGCCTTCATTGTACTTGACATGATGTCACTTCTCTAGCTCTGTACTCTCCAGCCTTCATTGTACTTGACAGGATGTCATTTCTATAGCTCTGTACTCTCCAGCCTTCATTGTACTTGACAGGATGTCATTTCTATAGCTCTGTACTCTCCAGCCTTCATTGTACTTGACAGGATCTGATTTCTCTAGCTCTGTACTCTCCAACCTTCAATGTACTTGACAGGATGTCATTTCTATAGCTCTGTACTCTCCAGCCTTCATTGTACTTGACAGGATGTCATTTCTCTAGCTCTGTACTCTCCAACCTTCATTGTACTTGACAGGATGTCACTTCTCTAGCTCTGTACTCTCCAGCCTTCATTGTACTTGACAGGATGTCATTTCTATAGCTCTGTACTCTCCAGCCTTCATTGTACTTGACAGGATGTCATTTCTATAGCTTTGTACTCTCCAACCTTCATTGTACTTGACAGGATGTCATTTCTCTAGCTCTGTACTCTCCAACCTTCATTGTATTTGATGGCAGGATGTCATTTCTATAGCTCTGTACTCTCCAGCCTTCATTGGCTTCACTTATAACAATCTATTGGCCAGCTCACCATTAATTGAAGGAGAAAAGTCTGAAAAGTCAAATTAAAAAGTGTCAAATATCTTAACATGCTTGAATAAATTAGTCTTATAACCCCCACCCACACCTTTTTTTAAAAATTAAAAATTATTTCTTTTTATCTTTATACAAATAATAACTAAACATTTAACACAGCATTTGACACACTATTTAGCACAGCATATGATACTACAAGTAACACAGCATTTGACACACTATTTAGCACAGCATATGATACTACAAGTAACACAGCATTTGACAATATTTAACACAGCATTTAAAACAATATTTAACAAAAATTTTAACACAAAATCTGAATAATTTATTTGAAATAATTGAAATGGGATGCTATCAATTCATTGTCATCAATACCACTCTGTTCTCTTGGTCTCATCAGTACCACTCTGTTCTCTTGGTCTCATCAGTACCACTCTGTTCTCTTGGTCTCATCAGTACCCCTCTGTTCTCTTGGTCTCATCAGTACCACTCTGTTCTCTTGGTCTCATCAGTACCACTCTGTTCTCTTGGTCTCATCAGTACCACTCTGTTCTCTTGGTCTCATTCACTTGTAATGTCATGTTTTGTTAAACCTAGTCATAGAAAATTATACTGAATGGTAGAACTAGTAAAACCATTCTACTTTTGAAAAGGTCCTTTTTTGCCAATTTTTTATAGATTTAAAACTCATATTGACTACTTTGTTAACACTTGGCTCTATGTACTATAAAATTTGACCCTATGTACTATTTTAACACTTGGTCATATGTACTATGTTAACATTTGTACTATGTTCTATGTTAGTACCGGTAATTGTTAACACTGGGTCCTTTGTACTTTATTAACACTTGAAGACTTGACCCTATGTACTAGTCTAACACTTTGTCCTATGTACTGTGTTAACATTTCATCCTGTGTACTATGTTAACATTGAGTCCTATGTACTATGTTAACACTTTGTCCTATGTACTAATGTTAACACTGGGCCCTATGTACTGTGTTAACTCTGTGTCCTATGTACTTAAACACTTGGTCCTATGTACTGTGTTAACACTTGGTCATATGTACTGTGTTAACACTGGGTCCCATGTACTGTGTTAACACTGTGTCCCATGTACTGTGCTAACACTGGGTCCTATATACTGTGTTAACACTGGGTCCCGTGTACTGTGTTAACACTGGGTCCCGTGTACTGTGTTAACACTGGGTCCTATATGCTGTGTTAACACTGGGTCCTATATACTGTGTTAACACTGGGTCCTATGTACTATGTTAACACTGGGATCTATGTGCTGTGCTAACACTGGGTCCTATATACTGTGTTAACACTGGGTCCCGTGTACTGTGTTAACACTGGGTTCTATGTGCTGTGTTAACACTGGATCCTATGTGCTGTGTTAACACTGGGTCCTATGTACTATGTTAACACTGGTTCCTATATGCTGTGTTAACACTGGGTCCCGTGTACTGTGTTAACACTTTGTCCCATGTTGTTCAACGCTGTACACTAAAACAGAAGCTTTGGTGGTAGCTAGTTCCCTTTCAATGGCTGTACTCGGTTGAAGTTTTGAATACACTGTTGCTATTGTGTCTCAATGTTTGCATCACCAAAACATTATCTTGACCGCTAAACCTTCCATGGTAGGGTATTTATTATTTGTTTCATTAAAAGCCTTCAAATAAACGAGTTGTCTTCCCGTACAAGCAACGCAGATCAAATGACATTGTGTTGGTTTTCCTTTCATAAATATGACCGTAGCTTTCCTGGACAGTAGAAGCAGCTTTTGGAAACTGACCTATAGAGAATTTGACACATTGGACCACACAGAGAGAACACTGTCCTGTGGGATACTATTTCTACGACAATAAATAAACTTAAGCTCCGCCCCCCCCCCACACCACTCGGGGAAGCTGGGTATTCTTGATTCAATTTGTAATGTCATTGGTAATGGAAGGCAAGATCCATGGCACCCGATGGTGTCAACCAACCTCCCCCGTATGGCCAAGTAGAGATGTCACTTGAGTGGTGTCCACTATGTGCCCCAATGGCCAACAGTGAATTCTACCTATGTGGTGTCCCCACCCGCTCCCCAATATATTTCCCCCCATACTCGGGTTAAGTTTCAAACTGTTGCCTTTAAAAACGGATACAAATAGGGCACGCCCCCAAATCTCCAATAAGTCTTGATTCATCTCTCACGACCCTCAGACGTGCCCCGATAAATGATTTGCTCCACACATAACATGCAACGAGATGGTTCATCTAAGCTGTAAAGATATGCACTGTACAGCGGCGCGGTAAAATACACCATTGTCAATAACACGATCTATTTGATGAGATCCTGGGACACTTAATGACCTGTCTATTTGATGAGATCCTGGGACACTTAATGACCTGTCTATTTGAAGAATCATTGGAACAGTTAAGTCCAAGCAAAGACTTCCAATGATATACCGGTATACTATATTTGAACAGTGGCGTATAGGCCTACACCTTTAAAAAAAAAGTGGCTATAAAATTAATACTGATACAGACACAAATATCAAATAAAACTAGCAAATATAGCGCCTACTTTTTTACATTGTGCGCAGCCAAGGTACACATCTACATACACACACACATATTATAGACCTATATAATCAAAATGATAAAAACCTGCAGAAAGATATTTATGCATGCATGTAAGTATATTTATCGTCTACAGTTTATCCCATTCATACACTCTTAAGTATGATACACCACAAAGGCCACACACTGATGCAAACCGTACACACAGCCTCCCACGCAGACGAGGAGATTGGAACTGAGTAAGTGACAGTGCTCTTCTCTACTGTGGGCCCGCATTTTCCACGCTAGCAATTGTCGCATAAGAGATGGAGTCGGTGGGCCGTCGAGCGTGAGCTCTTAATGCCCCCCCGGCGCCCCCCCCCCCCACACAGTCCAGAGCACTGAAGGACTTAACCCGACTCCAGCCCGTGCGGGAGGGCGCCGGGAACTTCCCCCTTGACCTAGGGGAGGCCCGGTCGACCGAGGACGCTGCGTTTAAAGCGTCCGCAGTCCACTCTCTGTGGGTCAGGACGGCTTTGCTTCCACTCCGGGGGGTTGGTGTTGCGTTACCACTCCCCACCGCCCAGGGAGTCTTTCGGTCGGGACGTTGGTAGTGGCGGGACGAAACGGTTGCCTAGGAGCGGCTTTCTCACGGCCGCGTAGCTAAAATCATCGGCATGGGTTTTGAGGGCCACCCAAGCCTCATATCCATTAACAGCAACTAGTAATCATGTTAGTGGCAGCTCCCGTTGCGTTGGGAGTCATGCGTTTGGCCGGGGTTTTTTAGCTTCGGGTGGACAAGTCCCCCCTACTAGTCTGCCACGCCACGAAGAGGCAAAACCCCATGTGGACGCCCCCAAGTCTCCTCGAGGACGCTGCCGCTTACGCAGCACAGCCACGCTAGCAATTGATTTGTGCGCATGCGTGGAACGAGCAAACACGCGTCACTGGGTGTATGGAGTAAACAGTTCCACGCTAGCAATTGATTTGTGCGCATGCGTGGAACGAGCAAACACGCGTCACTGGGTGTATGGAGTAAACAGTTCCACGCTAGCAATTGATTTTTGCGCATGCGTGGAACGAGCAAACACGCGTCACTGGGTGTATGGAGTAAACAGTTCCACGCTAGCAATTGATTTGTGCGCATGCATGGAACGACCAAACACGCGTCACTGGGTGTATGGAGTAAACAGTTCCACGCTAGCAATTGATTTGTGCGCATGCGTGGAACGACCAAACACGCGTCACTGGGTGTATGGAGTAAACAGTTCCACGCTAGCAATTGATTTGTGCGCATGCGTGGAACGACCAAACACGCGTCACTGGGTGTATGGAGTAAACAGTTCCACGCTAGCAATTGATTTGTGCGCATGCGTGGAACGACCAAACACGCGTCACTGGGTGTATGGAGTAAACAGTTCCACGCTAGCAATCGAAGCATTAAATCCTTTATAACTTATAGTAACTTCGCTTTTGTTCGTGGCTGGCAAAATCTTGGGACGGCTAATTGACCCACTTCCCATCAACCTATCGTGATGAAACAGCACATGGACTCGTTGCCGATGACAACAAATTCTTTCACAGTTTCAACCCCCCACCACATCCCCCCCACACAATGTCTTGTTTTTCAAGGCGAAGATGAATGAAATATGATGTTTTCAATGAGGATTTGTGTTTGGTTTGGCTCTTAATTGTGTAGCTATTGCTATGTGGTTTGTATTTGGTTTTAAATATAAATAAATAAATGATCAATCACGTACAATTAGCCTATATAAACAAAAATGTATTTACAGGATTATGGGATTTATACGAAAAACTTTTTTTTTTGTTAAGGGTTGCTTAATGGGTAGGTTTTTTTAGAAAAGAAATTAATGCCGATGACCACTAACATTGTACATTATTTATCATGGGATTAAATATTATGCACAAGTGTTAAAGAAAGAATAAAGTCAGTTGGCCTACACTATTTTTTAATAACCTTTGAGATAAAATAGAGTTGCTGCAGTTCAACAGTGCTATACAACACAAGCCACCACTGATTTTAAGCTACTTCAGGCTTAAACTACTGTCACCTTTGACCATGTGTATATGGATGTAGCTCTACCCTTATATCCATCCATAATAAATATTTAATTATTGTAATGATTATGAGTCAAACATTTTGAAAGTTCATTTGAGTGCCGAAAGAACCATCCTAGATAGAATAAATGGAACCAAGGACTATACATCCATCAGTTTCATTGGAGTTCGACTTGTATCATTGTCATAACGGGGTTTTTCGTTAAGATTAAAAAATTTCATCCAAACTTGAACAATAGATCCCTACTTCTCCTACTTGAACAATAGATCCCTACTTCTCCTACTTGAACAATAGATCCCTACTTCTCCTACTTGAACAATAGATCCCTACTTCTCCTACTTGAACAATAGATCCCTACTTCTCCTACTTGAACAATAGATCCCTACTTCTCCTACTTGAACAATAGATCCCTACTTCTCCTACTTGAACAATAGATCCCTACTTCTCCTACTTGAACAATAGATCCCTACTTCTCCAACTTGAACAATAGATCCCTACTTCTCCTAGGTAAACTTTCACTTTGTGCAAAGCACCCGTTCGGCGCCCCCTTCCCTGTCCCTGTATGGTTCCGCTCTTTTTCCGATTACGACGTAGGCTATGGAGCACGTGTAATGATCCTATACATGTAGGTAACCATACATATTTTAACATGCACATTAATTTAGACTGTGTAGTTTTTCTATGGTACTTAGTTCCATTTCCAAACCACCTTTGGGGTCGTCCATAATCTGCCCCTTAGAGGTAGGAACTATCCAAATTAAGAATGCAACTTTCATTGCATGAGAAATCATTATATGAAAAGCGATTGTACGAAATGTTAGAATATCGTTTCTCGACCCGGACCCGAGGTTCACACTTCACTATAATAAACTAAGGGAATTTAAATATTTACCTGGCGCCCCTATGACCACGGCGCCCTGTGCGCGCGCACAGGTCGTACACCCTAAAGACCAGCGTTGCCAAGTGTTTCACATGGACACGGCGTGACAAGGCTCAAACAAAGCCTGAATAATTGCAATTTGCATGCATAATACGTAAGTGATAAGAAAAAACTTGCTGACGGTAATTAAAAGAGTGCTCTACGGCATTAACTGCACAAAACTTTTATTTTTTATTGTTTAAGTCAAGATAAACTAGCAAACTTAATATTAATATATACTCATTTTACTCGTTTTCTTCTCCGAGAAATTACAAGAGACGAAACAGGCAAATTAATCTTCCGATGATTGAAAAAACTTCAATGGGAACTTTTGTTTCTTAATTAATGAAATAACATATTCTGAGGGAATTTAGTAATATAGAGTGTGTTTGCATTTTTAACGATACGAAAGCAATATCAGCAAAATTAATGCTTAATTTATAAACATAAATAAATGACTCAGCACTTTCCTTTTGACGAAAGAAATTCTATTTTTCAATTGTACGTTTAAAAAATAAAAGTTAAAGTTAAATTTGAATATGTTAATCATCTAATATTGTAATAATAAGAAGTAATTTTTACAATCAGTTAATATTTACTTATAAAATGATTCGATTTATGACAGGTTAACGTTGATAATTTGGTGGGATTACTTATTTTTGGCCTTAAGTTGCAAATATGACCAGGGCATTCAGGTGAACGACCCTGACAATCACAGAGTCAGCTGTGATGTCAGATTTTACGGGCACAACACTTCCCATTTAAGAACTTGAAACATCTAACAAGGTAAATTAAAAAAAAAATAATTAATTTCCATTAAATAAATGAAAGAATTTCTTTTGTCTCAATTCCATATCTGTTTGAATAAGTTTTTGTTATATTTTTTTACTCCATCATAATGTAAAATGTAACTTACAGGACCAGGAGGTACAAGAAAAATCAGTCGACACGGACTGACTCACTTTTACTTTAAGTTAAAGACTCAAGTCAATGACTGATCCGTGTCAGTCATGTGTATTTACTAGTCTAACTGGCAAATTAGCGCCAAGAGAGTGAAACGTAGCATTAATAATTAACAATTTACGCACCGTATCCCATTTATTCACTATGACATGTCAAGTAGTATTGTTATTAATCTTTAGTTAGGCCTTAGCCTTATATAAATATAAGGGCCGTCCATAAATTAGGTCACGCTATTTTAGACAATTTATACCCCCCCTCCCCCAAAAAAAACAAGTCACAAATCTTGACACCCCCCCCCCCACACACACACATGCTTAATTAAAAAATCCTTTTTAACAAAAAATTAACTGTTAATTAAAATAAAATCTAACACACTTCACTGTTAAAATTAGACTTAGACACAAAACTACTAATTAAGTGAGTAAGTGACATCTTCTTATCACTATCATAGTCTATCAGAATACATCTAGTATCTAGCGCAACAGAAAGTGTGTAACTCAATAATCATTGTCATTGTTAATTTCATCTTTTATGTAATTGATAAAAATATATTAATTTGTAATGTCACTTATGATCTACTCTCGTGTCACACTTTCTTATACCCCCCCTCCTCCTAGGCCAATATTACTATATATTTTATAGGCATAGTCTGAGTTTATATAATATTGAGAGGGAGAGAGAGAGGAATTTCATTTATATTTGACTGATTTGTTTGCATTACTCTTTGTCTGTTTGGTGAGTTTGTTGCTCAACTTAAACATTAATAAAGTTGAATTTTTTAAAGTTTCAAAAGTGTTCATGTTTTATTCATTATTAATCATTTTGAGACAGAGCTTTTTGGAGTGTCTGGGCCAAGAAGATATAGCCTTATTTGCAAGCTCGACACACACATTGCAAAAATAAAAAAACCAACTATTTACTTTACAAATATAAAACTATATATATTCTTGTAGTGGATTGAATTAATTAATGCGATCTTTATGAATCAAACTGAAACCTCAACATTTTTGCAAATGAGATATCCTGATTTGCATAATTTATGCTTGCAATTTTATTTTTACACTTTGAATAAACACATCTTATTTGCAGAATTTTGTTAAACTTTATGATTGTTAAAGCCTAAATAAGTCCTAACCCAAATTTGAATGAGATGCAGTGGGACAAACTACATATAGTTTTCCTTGGGGCTGCTTAAGCCTTTTACTTTTGACATATTTCAAGGTCACATATTTTTTATAGATAAAAAAAATGATATAAAATGACAGAAGTCAGTAAAATATCAATGGAAGCTACCATTAAAATGGCGAGATGAGCAAAAAATGTGAGAAGCAATCGGATTAGCTGGTACAAAGACCAGCCAGCCAATCTCGAGGCTTGAATTATTGGGCCAATAGATCGGCCTTTCATCTTTTTTGTCATTGAACCCATTTTATTAACTTTATTCTTAGTCATTAAATTTTTGGTACTATTACTCTATTACTAGGCTTAGGCAAGCTTTTACCATTATTGGTTGTCAATTATAGGCTAGTATTCACTAATATTAACTCATTATTTCCATCTAGTAACTCTTCTGCTTGGGTCCTGCCCATGCCAATCTGCTCCACTAATCAGGCCAAAAATAGGTTCATGCTTGCATCATTTTGGGTTAATTATTACAAAATCTTTTACATGTATGCCTAGGTACTTGTTTGATTTTTTTGGGGGGTGGGGGGGGAACTTTTCCAGGGAATAAGATGGGTGTGCAAAACTAGTAGTGCTCAAATTTGGGTCACACATTTGGTCCTCATTCTGCAAGTGCTGTGATTGGCTGTGCTTAGAGAGTATTAAAGTACCTACATTTTGAATAATGAGCTTGTTATTGTAGATTGACTATTTCCATGTTTTGGAAATGTTAAGTATGATTAGTGCAGACACACAATCTGTTTTACACATTACTGAATGTTTATTAGTTTTTAAGTTTCTTTTTCTTACACAATACCTGTTTTTTTTAAAAAAAAAGAAAATTTTTTAAATTATTTTCTTAGTACTGTATTGCTTCTCATCATCATCTACTGGCGTTTTATTGTATTGGGTCAGTTTATAAGCGGTTAACACACTTTTCAGGCTTTTCTCTGCCAAAACTTGGGGTTGGCTTATGAACAAATGGTGTGGCCTATTTTTTTCTCCTTTCATATCATACAGTTTTCACTACCGAACTTTCATTTTAAGTAACTGAGACCTAGTTATTATTTGATGCTTGTAATTCTGTGTATTGAATTTCAACAAATTGTTAGAAATCTTATATGTTTGATTTTTCACATAGTATTTAACTAACATGACATGTACACATATACATACGATACAAATATATTTATACATATAATTAATTTTTAATTTTATGTATATTAAATTAAAATGTTTTTACATTAAACTCAATTGATTAAACTTATTTATAATACTTTTTCACATTACACTATACATAGCATTGAGCCTAATGGTACCCGGGTGCGAATGGCGGCGCTGCGTGTCTGGGTCCATTTTGACTAATGCTATTCGGATGTCATTTGTAGTAGTTTATTTTAGTTAAAATGAAGAATTAAGTTTACAAGCGTATAGTACATTCAATTATCATTCATTTGATACCTCATTTGGTCTTACAGACCCAACAATAATATTTTATATCATTTTTTAATCCCAACCTCTCAATTCTGGTACCCGGGTACCAATAGGTGCAGCCTTAATTTTATTACATTTGTGGCTATTGCTCAAGCACTTTCTCTTTAAAAAGTGGGGTCTGTTCCAATTTTAGTGGTAGATAATCATACAACTCGCCGATCACATGGTTTGCACACACTCTACTTTTCTTCTTTGAGATCTTCCTTTTCCTTTGTTTCCACTGAATAAAGAAAACTTCCGTTTGGACAGTTTCTGAGGCTTACAAAGTCTTTTTAGTTAATTTTATCTTACTCTGTACATGTTTTGACTTGTGGAAATATGTTACAAAAACAATAAAACTCTACACAGCAGAATTTAAGAAAATAGTATTCCTTAAACTCTTAAAAAATTTCCCCATTAAATTAAGCCTTGAACTATTCAAACATAAATTCAGATTTTGTGTGTGTGTGTGTGATTGTTTCAATCAAGCTGACTGGGAAATATTAAAAGGAGACGACTGAAGCCTTGATGAACATCAGGGTATCTCCGTCACTCTTATATTTATATTTCCCCAGGATCCGAGACCCAAAGAACTGTCCATCCATCTCTACCATTTCCAAACGACATTATTCCATGCCATCTTCACCTCTGGCCTGTTGCCCACTTAAATGACAAACAGTTAGTTTTCTGTCAAAATCTGGCAGAGGCGTTGAATGTCTCCTCAAACTAAAAACGTATTCTTAAGAAACCCAACCTGGCCTGCTCATTATCAAGACCAATAAGATTAAGATAATTACAATGAATGGGGACCTGACATTGAACACGTTCAAGTATTTTTCGTACGGCAGCAATTTGTTGAGAGAGAGGATACTCATTAATAACCCTACAGCTGAGATCCATGGCACGGGCAAGCTGCATGTGAGTATTATTCATCTTTTAATAGCAGTTCATTATCACTTGGGTTGTCTAACAGTCTACAGCATAATTAGCCTTTAAAAGCAGGGCCCCATTATCAGTTGGGTTGTCTAACAATTGATTCATTATTGAACTTCTGTTCTATGGCATAATTAGCCTTTAAAATTCTTGATGGCTTGAAGAGAGGTTGGGTAATTTTGTCCCATTAAACAGTAGCACACCCATGAGGTTATACTTTTCTTTGACAAGTAGTTCAAACATAGTTATCCTGGTGATATTTGATGTGTTGTTTTACCCAGGGCTATCACCTGATGTTTGACACGCCAGTTGGCTGTGGAAAAAGTCGATGGTATGGAGCTGCAGCAACTGTCCGTCCAAAAATTGACAGCTATGTATGTGGTGTTATATGGGTTGTCCACTTAGAGGATATGGACAGTCTGGACAGGTAATTTTTTTAGCAATAGTCAAAAAAAAATGTTAGGCCCAGGTAGAGCAGTGAGCACTGACATTATGTGTCCATGCTGGTACAGAAGACATTCTGTGACTGTGCTGGTACATAAGACATTCTGTGACTGTGCTGGTACAGAAGACATTCTGTGACTGTGCCATGAATCTTTTCACTGTTTTATGATTGATCCCCTGAAATGTTCTATACTTAATGAACAGAACCCAAAAGTATCTTTTCCTTTTCTATACAAATACAAGCACAATTCTGGAATTTGTATAGTTATGACAGTTTGATTATGACTGTTTTAAAACAAACTCTATAACCTGCATGAACTCTTGTCTCTTTCAACAAATTCTTTCTTAATCAACTTCCATACTTCTTGAAGAGCTAAAAATTTGAATTATTCTTGTGATGTAATTTTGATGAATCCCCTCTTAAGAATTTCAAAATTTTAATATTTTAAAAGTTCAAAACAAAGGAATAGATTTCTTGCATAATCACAACAACAAATGACGGAGAGAGGAATTTTGGCTTTGTCAGACATCATGCTAAAATAAAATAAAAGTTTAAGAGAAAAATAAAATTTACTTTTTTTTTTCCCACAGTCAAGAAGCCTATTACCATCCAATAGAAGTTTCAGTGGAGAATGATGATGGAGAAATGGTGATATGTCGGACTTATGAGATGCAACCAAACACTACAGGCTATTCCCTGCCCAGCCCGCACTATAAGAAAGTTCTCATAGATGGAGCCAAACAAAATGGACTGCCTGATGAATACATAGAATACCTGGAAAGTTTCCAAGACAACGGGGTTACAGATACTCCACCCAACTATCGTAAGGTCATGGATATGGTCGAAACTTTTAGAACTGAAGAAGATGGCAGCAGTGAAGCAGAAAAATTAAAGAAAAACAGCTCCTAGATCAGGAGGAGTTAGAGGAGTTTGCCCCTGTCCTAGATCAGGAGCAATAATAGTAGTCTGCATGCCTGCCCTGCCCCTGTTCTAGACGCGTAGCAACTATATTAGTCTTCATGTCTCCTCTTTCCTAGAGATCTGTTTCTTCCTGCCCGATTATCTGACATTTGTTCTCACCATTAAATTATATTAAAAGTTCAAAAAGAATTTCTTATATAGATCGTTTCAATTAGTAATGGGAATGCTTTTGTGTTAGTTCTAATTTCTTGTTTCTCTTTGAATTTTCAACTGTTTGTTTCTATCCCCACTGGCTATCCAACTTTTTTTTTTACTTGATCCAAAGTCCAGAACAAAAGGCAGAAATTTCATATCAGTCCATCATTTTATTTCTTTTATTATAGTTTTTATATAGTTTTTATTTTGGGGTGTATATCCCCAGCTTTCATTGAATAAGTTTTTATTTTGGGGTGTATATCCCCAGCTTTCATTGAATAAGTTTTTATTTTGGGGTGTATATCCCCAGCTTTCATTGAATAAGTTTTTATTTTGGGGTGTATATCCCCAGCTTTCATTGAATAAGTTTTTATTTGATTTTAAGTTCTTAATTTAATTTAATTATAATTTTATTGCCTGTTTTAAAAAAAATATACAAAAACAGGGTAAAAAGTTCACTAAAACTGAGACTCTTGAAAGTGATGAGCTGAAACTGTTGATTGCAAAGCTGTCAACATTAATGCATATAAAAAAAATCCCCTCGTCTCTATAGTTAAATATTTTGATATAGTGTTTCAAATAGTTTTGCTCTCTATAGTTAAATATTTTGATATAGTGTTTCAAATAGTTTTGCTCTCTATAGTTAAATATTTTGATATAGTGTTTCAAATAGTTTTGCTCTCTATAGTTAAATATTTTGATATAGTGTTTCAAATAGTTTTGCTCTCTATAGTTAAATATTTTGATATAGTGTTTCAAATAGTTTTGCTCTCTATAGTTAAATATTTTGATATAGTGTTTCAAATAGTTTTGCTCTCTATAGTTAAATATTTTGATATAGTGTTTCAAATAGTTTTGCTCTCTATAGTTAAATATTTTGATATAGTGTTTCAAATAGTTTTGCTCTCTATAGTTAAATATTTTGATATAGTGTTTCAAATAGTTTTGCTCGTATCCTGTTAATTTTTAACTTTTCCCGTTTTTTTAACTTTTCAATTTTTTTAAAGCCTCATTTCCTTTGGCTCTGTGACTGGTAGTCTAAATAAAACTCTTGTGGCATGTTCTTCATAATATCATAATGCACACATAATATGATTTTATAGTTGTTAATGTTAAAAAAAAAAGAACAAATACTTGAGAGGTTCCATTATTTGGGGTCTAGAAATGCATTTATCAAAAATTCTGAACAGATTCTTCCACGAAAGCACATTTTAAGAACATTCCAAAATGAAAAGCTCATCCGATTAGGTTTTTAAATTATGTGCTAAAGGTGCCATAAACCTTTAAAAAAAACATTCTTATTATTTCCTTGAGGATGAAATGTCTTAATGGTGGAACATAGTTTAAAATTTTTCACAAATTGTTAACCATTAAAAACAATTGTAATCTCAACTAAAACGTACCAGTATTCTCATATAATCTCTTTTTGATCATCATCATCATAACTCTCAAAATGCGATGTATTAAAAAAATCATTTTTAAGCATGATTTTATTTATTATTTTTTTAAATTTATTGTTTGTTATTTGAAAATTCATACAAAATTTTGTTATTAAGATCTTTGAATTCCCCATGCCATTGATTTGTACTGAATGTTACACTGCATTAAAAGTAGATTTTCTGTCACATAATCCAAATGTTTTAAAAGTGTGTGTCTAAAGTTATTTGGTTTTTAGTGTCTCCTGTAAAATTTGGAAAACCTGAATTGTGCAATCAGAGAGTTGAGGCAACACTGAATGTTACATTGCATTAAAAGTAGATTTTCTGTCACATAATCCAAATGTTTTAAAAGTGTGTGTCTAAAGTTATTTGGTTTTTAGTGTCTCCTGTAAAATTTGGAAAACCTGAATTGTGCAATCAGAGAGTTGAGGCAACACTGAATGTTACATTGCATTAAAAGTAGATTTTCGGTCTGCTTATTTGTCCCGCATTATTTCACTAATATTTCATCATTGTAGGACTGTTAAAATTGAACTTTTCTCCATTGATTAACAGTATTTTTGTATGGTATGTGTATTACATTGCAGATATAAATTATTTTAAAACAACGTTCTAACTGATAAACTTTATATAATGAGCATATTTCTTATTTATATCCTATTTAAAAAATAACTCTGAGTTTCCTTATATATAATATGAATTATGCCATAAAGTATGAGAATATTAACCTGTGATGTATATCTTTTTAAGTTCTAGAGCGCCGCTTTATTTTTATGCTTTATTAGTTTTGAAGAAATGGGAGCTAGCTCTGGACATTGACAGTGGTCCTCAAAATGGGGCCCATAGTTTTTATCTGAACGAATTTTAAACTTTGGTGTGGAAAGATAATTAATCATATAAGTAACACAAAGTCTTTCTTTATCTCCTTGATTGGTCATCTCAAGAGTGATGGAAATTTATATTGCCTATTTATTGATGCCATGTTTCCACATTGATCTCAAATTTTTAGAATCACATTGGAAATCAAATGATGCTTGATGTGAAGTAGAATCACATCAGAAATCAAATGATGCTTGGTGTGAAGTAGAATCACATCAGAAATAAAATGATGCTTTATGTAAAGTAAAATCACATCAGAAATCAAATGATGCTTGATGTGAAGTAGAATCACATCAGAAATCAAATGATGCTTTATGTAAAGTAGAATCACATCAGAAATCAAATGATGCTTGGTGTGAAGTAGAATCACATCAGAAATCAAATGATGCTTTATGTAAAGTAGAATCACATCAGAAATCAAATGATGCTTGGTGTGAAGTAGAATCACATCAGAAATCAAATGATGCTTTATGTAAAGTAGAATCACATCAGAAATCAAATGATGCTTGGTGTGAAGTAGAATCACATCAGAAATCAAATGATGCTTTATGTAAAGTAGAATCACATCAGAAATCAAATGATGCTTGATTGTAACAGTCTAGGGGAAAATCAACTAGTCAATTCATAATTATTTCAATTGCCAAAGCAGCCTGTAATCTTGATCATAATGTGATGTGGTTAACAAAAGCTTTACATCTCTCTAACACAAAATGTCAACAATACCAACATTAAAAACAACTAATGAGTGTAATTATATTATATTCTTTGGAGTTGTTGTAACCTTTTGTAGATAAATATTAATTAGCGAATTTCTTTTCTATTATATTCTTCACTTTTAAAAAATTAAAATTATTTTTAAAAAATTTGCTTTAAATCAATTTAAAAAAATTTAGTTGTATAAATATGTCACCTACTGAGAAACTATAAGGCCCCTGTACCTCACCTGATGACATTTACTTCTGTGTCTGCTGCATTCATATTCATATGTGCATTGTGGTTATTCTAATGCATTAACATTAAAAGAAATTATTTGAACAGTTTGTGTATTAGTCTGTCTTATTTTGTTCAATAGTCTTTTGAAATGAAAGTTTCACATGTTAACCAGAACATAGCAAAAATACTTCCGAGTTCCTATAAAAATGTTTGAAACAAAACTAGTGAGACAAAAGTAGGTCAATGTAGTAGTGCAAGGCCAAAGTAGGTCAATGTAGTAGTGCAAGATTATGTTTAATTTTTTTTCTCACCAAAAAAACATTTTATGACCACTAGAGAGTGTGTTGTGACCACATGGGAGTAGGTTGTGACCACATGGGAGTAGGTTGTGTCCACATGGGAGTAGGTTGTGACCACATGGGAGTAGGTTGTGACCACATGGGAGTAGGTTGTGACCACATGGGAGTAGGGTGTGTCCACATGGGAGTAGGTTGTGACCACATGGGAGTGGGTTGTGACCACATGGGAGTAGGTTGTGACCACATGGGAGTAGGTTGTGACCACATGGGAGTAGGTTGTGACCACATGGGAGTAGGTTGTGTCCACATGGGAGTAGGTTGTGTCCACATGGGAGTAGGTTGTGACCACATGGGAGTAGGTTGTGTCCACATGGGAGTAGGTTGTGACCACATGGGAGTAGGTTGTGACCACATGGGAGTAGGTTGTGACCACATGGGAGTAGGTTGTGACCACATGGGAGTAGGTTGTGACCACATGGGAGTAGGTTGTGTCCACATGGGAGTAGGTTGTGACCACATGGGAGTAGGTTGTGACCACATGGGAGTAGGTTGTGACCACATGGGAGTAGGGTGTGTCCACATGGGAGTAGGTTGTGACCACATGGGAGTAGGTTGTGACCACATGGGAGTAGGTTGTGACCACATGGGAGTAGGTTGTGACCACATGGGAGTAGGTTGTGACCACATGGGAGTAGGTTGTGTCCACATGGGAGTATGTTTTGACCACATGGGAGTATGTTTTGACCACAATTCTATTGTAATTTAAGTTTCCTTTCTTTCTTTCACAGATATCTTTAGGCTGACCAAGGCAACCTGCAATGAGCCCAGATTTTTTTCACTCATGCTAGAAGCAGTTTATAAGTTTTCTCAACCAAGACATTAAATCACAAGAATAGAGCAGCAGGATCACAACCCTCTTCATGTTCTTACAGCAAAAGTAAAAATCTAAAGGTTTCAGTTTAAAGTTTATAAGCAGATTATCAAGAATGAACAGAGAGATCCACAGAGAAGTGAACAGAGAGATCCAAACAGAAGTGAATGGAGACATCCACAGAAAAGTGAACGGGGTGATCCACAGAGAAGTGAATGGAGAGATCCACAGAAAAGCAAATGGAGAAATCCACATAGAAGAGAACGGAGACTGTCATGAGGAGACATTTCTCTACTTCTCCTATGGCAGCAATTTGATGAAGGAGAGAATTCACATTAACAACCCAACAGCTGTGCTTTTTGGAGTAGGAAAACTAAATGTAAGTAATCTCTCTATAAAATATTTAGATTTTCTTCTGAAGGAAAGGGCAATAACTAATCGCAGGTGCAATACATTTATTTCCCTTTCAATTACAGGGTTTGGAGGGTTAAGAGCTAAAGGTCGGGTTTTTTAAACTTTAAGTTTAAATGACTGATTATTGCATTGTTAAATCTCTTACTACAGTAGTAGTAGTGAATCTCCATTAGAGGTCAAGAGGAGCTCGTGCCATTAAGTTTCTGAGAGCAGGTGGTAGACTTTAAAAAAATGCTAACTATACTTAGTGCTTCAAGAAATCTCATTTTAAAATTGTATTTTTTAAAAAAAATGTTTAATGCTAACTATACTTAGATTAGTACTTCTTCAAGAAATCTCATTTTAAAATTGTAATTTTTTAATTTTTAAAAAAAATTTTTTTTTTTTAATAAAAAATTCCAACTATACTTAGTGCTTCAAGAAATCTCATTTTAAAATTGTAATTTTTTGTTTAAATTAAAAAAAAAATGCTAACTATACTTAGTACCGGTACTTCAAGAAATCTCATTGTAAAATTGTAAATCATTACTTTGAGACTATCTTTTCCTTTTGAATTTATAATATGATTAGCCGATTTTTTTTACATCTCAGTTTAAGTTTGAGTGAGAACCCTCCCCACATTTTTGTTCTGTGTAAAGTGTTGAGACATCATTGTATTGAAACAAAATAAAGTATTCAGGGAACAATGCGTGGCAAGAATCTGTTTCCTAATTTCTTTTGTGATGTTTCTTATAAAACTTGAATGAACTCTTGGTTATCCAGGGCTGGAGACTGACATATGATGTACCTAAAGATCATGAGCCAAGCCTCTGGCATGGGGCATCAGCCACTATAAGACCTAGTTGCAATGAATATGTTTATGGTGTTGTTTGGAAAATCAAATCTGAGCATATGGCATTTCTGGACAGGTATGTCAGATCTTTTGGAATATCGGATCTTTAAAAAATAACTGCTACTATTTGTAGCTTAATTACTTGCTTCATTATAACTTGTAACCATAAATATAGGCAAATCCCTAATGATAATACTTAATTATTAAATTAAAAATAATTAATAATTAAATTTGCACCATAAAACTATTAAGTTTGTACCATAATAACTTGTTCCATTATAATTATAGCCATAAAGATAGATAAATCTCTAATGATAATCCAGACAGAGATAAGAAAAATTGGGGTTCCATGATGGGGGCAGAGTGGAGTTCCATGATTGATGATGATGATGTAAAGCGCTTGTGGCCAGGCTGTTCTAGCATGCTTAAAGCGCTCAGATGTCAGAAACTTTCAGATGTCAGAAACTTTATTTAAAGAAAAACATCTTTAAATGTCTCTTAAATGATTTTTTATCATTTTTAAGTTGCCTCAAAGAATGAGGCAAACAGCTCCATAATTTGGGCACTACAGCTTCAAAAGAGCGCACTCTCAAGTACTTCTTTTTGTGTCCATCCACACTGGAAACTCTCAGTATGGACTGTGATGAAGAGCTCAGCCTTTTTAAGTTTAAGGATACATGTTTGGAAATGAGTTCTTTTAGATAATTAGGTGCAGATCCTTCCATACAGCTGTATGTCAAGGACAGAATTTTGTGGTTAATGCTCTGACTCACAGCAAGCCAGTGGAGATCTTCAAGAACTGGGGGATGTGGTCAGACTTCTTTATAAGCCATACAATGAGTGCTGCAGTTTTTTTAACCTTCTGGAGTCTGTGAATCTGAGGTAAACCCCACAAACAACTGTTACAGTAATCCAATCTTGACTGGATTAGAGAGACTGCTTCGGCATTGGCTGTTCTCTTATTAAGTTGAGGATGCAGCTGACCCAGGGTGCGAAGATGACAGAAACAAGCCCTGACCACAGAGCTGATATGAGGGATCATTGTAAGTTTGCTGTCAGTGTAGAAGCCAAGGTCTCTAAAAATGTTGGACAAGGGGATCTCAGAAGCACCAACTTTATATTGATGTGATTGCAGATAGAAGTTCCATGATTTGGGGTGGGGGGTGGGTGGGGGGCAGAGTGGAGTTCCAAGATGGAAGGATGTGGCATGTAACTGCTGTATCTGCCTCTGCTCAAATAATTTTTAAAACTGTAGTTTCATGATGTGGGTTGAGTGGAGTTCCATGACGTGGGTAGAGTGGACAGGTTGAAAATTTCGCCAACAATATTGTTAATTAAAACAACCTGCCTCTGTGTTTGTCATAACTGTATTATCTGTTGAGGAAAATAGGCAATTTTTAATACTTTCTCCCCCATGGCCCTTACAATAAATTTACAGATAGGCACTGATAAGATTTATCAAACTGGCAGGAATAAACTTTGTTGTCACATTGGGTTTAATTATCTTGTTGTTTTAAGGTAGCTTCTCTGGTGTCAACTTCTTTCAGCATCACAAGTGTCTGACCATTGGTGTTTAAAATAAAAATATCTAGGTCATATTATAACTCAAGTGTCTGACCATTGGTGTTTAAAATAAAAATATCTAGGTCATATTATAACTCAAGTGTCTGACCATTGGTGTTTAAAATAAAAATATCTAGGTCATATTATAACTCAAGTGTCTGACCATTGGTGTTTAAAATAAAAATATCTAGGTCATATTATAACTCAAGTGTCTGACCATTGGTGTTTAAAATAAAAATATCTAGGTCATATTATAACTCAAGTGTCTGACCATTGGTGTTTAAAATAAAAATATCTAGGTCATATTATAACACAAGTGTCTGACCATTGGTGTTTAAAATAAAAATATCTAGGTCATATTATAACTCAAGTGTCTGACCATTGGTGTTTAAAATAAAAATATCTAGGTCATATTATAACTCAAGTGTCTGACCATTGGTGTTTAAAATAAAAATATCTAGGTCATATTATAACTCAAGGGTCTGACCATTGGTGTTTAAAATAAAATATCTAGGTCATATTATAACTCAAGTGTCTGACCATTGGTGTTTAAAATAAAAATATCTAGGTCATATTATAACTCAAGTGTCTGACCATTGGTGTTTAAAATAAAAATATCTAGGTCATATTATAACACAAGTGTCTGACCATTGGTGTTTAAAATAAAACTATCTAGGTCATATTATAACTCAAGTGCCTGACCACTGGGGGTTTTTAATCTCTAGGTGATGTAATAAAATCCTATTTTTCTGTTTGTCTTTAGTCAGGAAACATTCTACCAACCCATCCAAGTCAGCATAGAGATGGGTGATGGCAGAATTGTTAGTTGCCGCAGCTATGAGATGCATCAGAATACAACGGGCAACCACCTGCCCAGTCCTCACTACAAGGAGATTATAGTAAGGGGAGCCAAGCAGAACAACCTCCCTCAAGATTACATCCGCTACCTCGAGAGCTTCCCTGACAATGGCCTGGCCTCCCCTCCCCCCAACTACCTCAAGGTCATGGAGCAGGTAAGAATTTTCAACATGGACAACAGAAACACACTTGAGAGTTAACCCAAGTTGACCTTTAGCAACCTCGTGTTTTAAGTGTTTAGGAGATGTTATTGTAAAATCCAGTTCTTCTAGTGAGGAGTGTCTGCGTTCTCTGTGTTTTATCACCACTTTATAAAGCAGTGGATCTCTCTTGTTTTAAAGCACATACATTTCAAGGCCACTGCAAAAATATTTGTTGGCCAAAAATTGTCAGTAAAACTATGTAGAATTTGTTTCCACCTGATTTTTTAGCAAAATATATGTTGAAAATTGTAATAATGAGGTCACCCGGAACTTCATTTTGTATGCAATCCAGCAAGTGTCTAAACCATATTGTTTAGAACCAGTGTGAATTGATATCTATAAATAGACTACTAGCTAAGCGTCCCATGAACCATACCAGAAACAGTTTATTTTGTGTGTTATTTTACCTTGTGTGTAAAATGAACATCATGCTGAGTTCACACGATTTAATTTGTTGTCAAATAACTTTTTGAACGCACGTTCATAATAAAAAAATTTGACGAAAATTTGACAAAAATTTGATGGTGTGAACTGAGCATAAATTGTATACTCTATTTTCACGACATATGAAAGTTGGTAGTGGTTTGCTAATGTGGTGCTGGCTCTTTTATCAACTCTGGTATCGATACAATAGAATGTAAACTTTTGTGTTCTAAATATATGAACTGTTAGAATTGTACGGCCTCGGCTAGTTAGAAACCTGAATGTGGATGGGGTTGACCCAAATAAATTACTGAACTCATTTAATTTCTTTAGAGTGGAATATTGTAGTAGAACTTTTCTCTCTCTCTCCCCCCCCCCCCCCCCCCAAATGTCAGGATCTACTTTACTGTAGTGGTGTTGTATTACTACTCTCAGTCTAAAAAATCAGCCAAAACAAAAATATCTATATTCTCAGTTTTATGAAAATAAATGGGGATGTACCCCTGCTGTATCTGCATCTGCTCAAATAATGTTTAACACTGTAGTGTTTTCAAAGTGTTTGAAGCCAATTTCTTTTTTTTTTAAATCAAACTCAAATAAAGACAGCCTGACACCAGTTCTAAACAATTAATGACCACTTAGTTGCACTACTTTTGTGCTAGATGTGCTCTTTAAAAAATGCAGTCGTCCAATGCTGGCATTTACTTAAATCACTGCGGTTGTAGACCCTATCAGGGTATTCAGTTCACATCAAAATAACGTCCAGCTCATATATAGTTATTTGTTTAAATTTTTTTTTTTGCATTGGTCATTGTCCACTGATGGCTTACTGTTTTTGTTTTTAAATTTAAAATAATCAGAATATTGGATAGAAAAATCAAAAGCTAAAATGTAAAAGATATACATATACAGACTTTTAAAAAAAAAACATCTTTCTAGTCATAACTGAGCACATCAAACTCACAAGATCTAGTTTAACACATCAGATCACGTAAACATCACAGCAGATCACATAACCGTAACATCAACTCAGAAGTTCTAGCTTTACATTGTTTTAACTTGAACAAACCAACAATAATTTTAAAGTTGTACACAATTTGTTTTTAATGGAATTGGTATTCTCTGAATATTTTTCTTTTTAAAAAATTGTAATATTTTCTACAATAGCGTATCTAATGAAGATTTAAAAAGATGTATTTTTTCTCCACTTTATTTGTAAACAGACTTTAAAACATGTACCTATTCTAGTTTGTCATTGCTCATTTTAAAGGGGGTCTTTTAATGGATTGCCTTTACATTGTAATTTTAGCTCAAGCTACGTAACACTATATTTTATAGAAGAACAGGTATACTTCTCTTTTTCTATTTATTGCTTCACAATATTGAGACATGTTCATATCTATTGTTTAATTTATAATATTACAAGTTTATAAACAATTTATTATATAATCCCATGGATGTAGCCAGGTAGTTGTTATAACGATTTGTACTTTCTCTTTCTCTGTAAGCGTTCTTCTTCATTTCATTTTCACAATTGATTTGCATTCGTGTATTGTCATCTGTGTTGTTGGTCAAGTCTCAAAGTGGTCTATGTTTAGACACATTGTCCAAAGTGATCTATGTTTAGACACATTGTCCAAAGTGGTCTATGTTTAGACACATCGTTGAAAGTGGTGTATGTTTAAACACATTGTCCAAGCAGGTTCAAAACGAAGCTTCTGCTAGTTGCCTCTTAATAAATATTTTTTTAAAAATTCTATGTTCATGATCATGTATTTTTGTATTGGAAACCACTCTTAAATTATGAATGTTAGGCCTGAGTTTTACACATCTTAATTTGTTTAAATGCTAAATATTTGAAAAGTTAACATTTTTACACATTTTTATTTGCTTAGATGCTAAATATTTAAAAAAGTTAACATTTTTACACATTTTTATTTGCTTAGATGCTAAATATTTGAAAAGTTAACATTTTTACACATTTTAATTTGCTTAGATGCTAAATATTTGAAAAGTTAACATTTTTACACATTTTTATTTGCTTAGATGCTAAATATTTGAAAAGTTAATATTTTTACAAATTTTTATTTGCTTAGATGCTAAATATTTGAAAAGTTAACATTTTTACACATTTTAATTTGCTTAGATGCTAAATATTTGAAAAGTTAACATTTTTACACATTTTAATTTGCTTAGATGCTAAATATTTGAAAAGTTAAAATTTTTACACATTTTTCAATTTTGACTCGGACATTAAAAACATTTTTTAAAAAAGTCAAATTTTTCATAGTAAAGTTTAATCAGCCCTTAGTGTTGTTATATGTCAAATAAACACAATTTTGTAAGAGGAAATTCATATCTGGTGTAAGCAATTACAATCTTATCAGGATAATCTGTCTTGCAACCAGTTAATTATCCCTTTGAAAACCACGCACATTAACACCGCGAACCCCTCTAAAACATGGGAGCCATAATGATCAATACATTAATCGTGGGCCCTCAAAACATAGAAGAAGATAATCATTACATCCAAGGTGTTTAAAATTCAGCTATAATAACCAACAAACAAAAATGCATTGACAGAGCCTTGGTGTGTCCCAAGTCTATGAAATTGACAATATATATATATTTATATACACCTAATTGAAATTTTAAATTACCGGTATCTACAACTTTTCAAATGTTTATTTATAGAATTGCTGTGAGTTGTGTGTAAAAATGTAAGCATATCATTAGTGCCAATGTTCATATATGTCAATAACTAACAGCATGTGTAGTTCTTATATCATGTATTTCAATCAAAGCAGCCATTGTGATCCTCCACACATTGAGCTTCAAGGTTGACCGAAGCCACACAAAAGTCTAATTACAATGGACTACGATGAGTCGATTGTTTTGTCACGTGATAAGCGTAAATACGAGTAACACTTCCGGTAGGCTGTCTGCAACACACTAGTCGCTCACAAATTTTTCTTCAAACAACTTTCTTCCTTTAATCATAACTGAATTATAATTATTGTCACATTTAATGAATGTCATTTAAAGAAACGCGTGTATTCAAGAATATTTTGAAAAGTAAAATTTTTAATTAACACTGGGGGGAAGCGCTGATGGAGACAAACATTTTGCTTTAAAATTAATGATAATGGCAATGGCTGATCAGCTGTTATCTGTTGTTATGTGTTGTTATGTGTAGCAGAAAGCCTACCAATGGCTGGTACGTATCACGTGACAAAACAAGGAAGTGACTCATCGTAGTCCATTACATCTGCGCTCGATATCTATTGTAAAAAAAAGGTGAAACTCTATTGTAAATATTTAGAGATAAAATAAATTTGTAGATTTATTATCAATATTTGTTTTATATGCTTTACATGTACACGAGGGGGGGGCTCTTTAGTATTTCTATATCATCAACTTTAGTATTTCTATATCATCAACTCCCTAGGGGCTCTTTAGTATTTCTATATCATCAACTCCCTAGGGGCTCTTTAGTATTTCTATATCATCAACTTTAGTATTTCTATATCATCAACTTTAGTATTTCTATATCATCAACTTTAGTATTGCTATATCATCAACTTTAGTATTTCTATATCATCAACTTTAGTATTTCTATATCATCAACTTTAGTATTTCTATATCATCAACTTTAGTATTGCTATATCATCAACTTTAGTATTTCTATATCATCAACTTTAGTATTTCTATATCATCAACTTTAGTATTTCTATATCATCAACTTTAGTATTTCTATATCATCAACTCCCTAGGGGCTCTTTAGTATTTCTATATCATCAACTTTAGTATTTCTATATCATCAACTTTAGTATTTCTATATCATCAACTTTAGTATTTCTATATCATCAACTTTAGTATTTCTATATCATCAACTTTAGTATTTCTATATCATCAACTTTAGTATTTCTATATCATCAACTTTAGTATTTCTATATCATCAACTTTAGTATTTCTATATCATCAACTCCCTAGGGGCTCTTTAGTATTTCTATATCATCAACTTTAGTATTTCTATATCATCAACTTTAGTATTTCTATATCATCAACTTTAGTATTTCTATATCATCAACTCCCTAGGGGCTCTTTAGTATTTCTATATCATCAACTCCCTAGGGGCTCTTTAGTATTTCTATATCATCAACTCCCTAGGGGCTCTTTAGTATTTCTATATCATCAACTTTAGTATTTCTATATCATCAACTTTAGTATTTCTATATCATCAACTTTAGTATTTCTATATCATCAACTCCCTAGGGGCTCTTTAGTATTTCTATATCATCAACTCCCTAGGGGCTCTTTAGTATTTCTATATCATCAACTCCCTAGGGGCTCTTTAGTATTTCTATATCATCAACTCCCTAGGGGCTCTTTAGTATTTCTATATCATCAACTCCCTAGGGGCTCTTTAGTATTTCTATATCATCAACTCCCTAGGGGCTCTTTAGTATTTCTATATCATCAACTCCCTAGAGCAGTGGTTCTCAACCTGTGGGTGGCGACCACTTTGGGTCTGTCGCACGACCCTTTCCCAGGGGTCACCTGAGACCACCTGAAAACACATATGCTCTACAGTTATGAAGCATAGCCGAAAATAAGTTTGTGGTTGGGGGTCGCCACAACATGATGTACTGGATTAAAGGGTCGCTGCCATAGAAAGGTTGAGAACCACTGCCCTAGAGAGTCTGTTTAAGTCCATGCACCCCAACCTGTATAATTACTTTGAGGTAAATGAAAATATAACAAATATGCATTTTTAACAAATGATTTGATTTCTCTGGCCACCCCCTCCCTCTTTTAACATATCCATCGACAATATCCAGTGGTCTGCAGAAATTCTGGATGAGAATGATTGCATTACAATAAATGACATCATGGAATTAAGAGGAGCAATAAATAAATGACAACATGGGATTAAGAGGATCAATAAATAAATGACACAATTAATATTCACTGGGTCATTAGATCATAATTAATTTACAACAACTTGGGTATTAGCGAAAATAATTATTGCCCTGAATAAATTAATTGACTGTAGATTAAGTAAAATATTAATGACATGAATCTTCTTTTTTTGGCGGTTCATTTGAAAACGATAACATTTAATCTATTGTCAAATGTCTTCATATATTGATCTACTTCCTGCCAATATATATGGTAAATTAGAAAATTTATCTCAGTTGTTTCCAGCAATTTTTCTCCTAATATTTCTGTGGCTCCAAAAGTGCAAAAAGTTTTGTGTGTGCACATTTTTTAATGTTGCCTTTTTTTTGCTGTGCATTGAATTGAAATTCACAGATATGTATTTAGCAATCAAGTTGTTAAATTTTTAAAAACTTTATTATAACGAATTAACTAAATTTTTAAAAAATAATTAGTTTTATGTTTTACACGTTTACTGTGGTGTAGTCCTCAACACTTCAGTTCTAAACTCTGATCAGATCTAAACTCTGCCCAGTTCTAAACTCTGTTCAGATCTAAGTTCTGCTCAGTCCTCACTCAATAAGTTGACAAAATCAAGGTCCCATTTGATTAGTTCCAACAGATGATGCTGCATATTGTGTGTGTCCCCACTATAACACTACTGAGGTAATTTTTGGGACACTGTTGTAGTGGGTCATTTGTGTAACTTATCCTAATTGTTGTGACACTTTCCTTGCACTACTAATGCTTGTATTTCAACACTTTTCCCTGTCCTCACCAACACCTTTCCCCTGACATCTGTTATCAACACCTCTCCCTCAACATATGTCCCCACCAGCACCTTCTTGACATCTGTCTTTTTCATGCTCAAATGGAGAATATTTGCGCGCCCCCCCCCCCCCCCCCCCCCTGAATGAGACCGTTTGTAAAGACAAGATTTTATGCTGGAAACTGGAAGTGAAGCACATTTAATTTATTCAAGGTTTTAATTTGACAACATGGTTTAAATAAGTCCTGAGACATTAGTGTCAAATTGTACTGAGAAGAAATTAGTCTCCAATGGTACTGAGAAATTAGTGTCAAATTGTACTGAGAAGAAATTTGTGTCCAATGGTACTGAGAAATGAGTGTCAAATTGTACTGAGAAGAAATTAGTGTCCAATGGTGCTGAGAAATTAGTGTCCAATGGTGCTGAGAAATTAGTGTCCAATGGTGCTGAGAAATTAGTGTCCAAAGGTGCTGAGAAATTAGTGTCCAAAGGTGCTGAGAAATTAGTGTCCAAAGGTGCTGAGAAATTAGTGTCCAAAGGTGCTGAGAAATTAGTGTCCAAAGGTGCTGAGAAATTAGTGTCCAAAGGTGCTGAGAAATTAGTGTCCAAAGGTGCTGAGAAATTAGTGTCCAAAGGTGCTGAGAAATTAGTGTCCAAAGGTGCTGAGAAATTAGTGTCAAAGAGGAATCAACAAAATCATTTGTTTTTCACTCTAGACAACCCTTCACAAACTTTAGACAAAACAATTAATTTTGATTGACAAGACACAATTTGCAGCACAACTGATCCATTCATTGAAGCTGTTGCTTGTTAAGTAGTCATTACTTTGATTGAGCCAGGCACAGTGTTTCCAATTAAAGCAACTTGTTGTCGATGATGGCAGTAAATTAAGCAAATAAAAATTAGAATGGATTTTCCTGAGCTGGCAGTTTTGCATGAAAATGTAAAAATAATTTTTCTCAAAATCGTGAAAAATAAGCACATGTGCCAAATGATTTTATGAATTTATTCTTAAAAGGCTCTTCTTTTTTACATTTTGAAATGACTTTCAAAACACTTTTTTTAACCAGAGTTTTCCAATATGTAATTGACCGCATCATAATTCGTGTGCTGTCTAAAAAAAAATCATAATTAAATCAGAGAACCATTTTTTTAAAGATAAATCTTTTTATTATCCTATACCTAGGGTAAAATTTGCACTGTGTTGCAAGTGTTTTATCTTTTACATGCCACATGCATGTCATATGTCACATAAGCCATATTTGTTCCATATGACCATACATTCACCTATGAATACCTCAGCATGCTGTATCTATTTCTCTCTGTATTTAAACATTTTGATGTATCTTTTGAAATATGTTCTGCAGCAATTAGATTGTCTACTATGTCAACTAAAACCACATTAATTATTATAAGAGATACACAGTGGGTCTAACTGAATCACTGAGAATCATTTGCATTTTTACACAGATAGTGTGTAAAGTTCTTAGTTTGAGTTGATCACACTGAAAGTAGGAGAGAATGTGTCCATTGATCTACTGCATAATCTATGTTGTAAATCTCAATACTTTTTACTGTGTGAATCCATGAACTGACATTACTTCTATACAAGTGCCTAATTAATACCATAACTAGGGTCAATGTATCGTGGCTGAGTTCAGCTGTTTTAACGTGTACCACACAGCCATTTCCTTTCCATGTACACATTCATCACAGATTTCATCTTTTCCTTGTCCTCATGCACATTCAACCTAAAAATTACCTGTTGTACATGTACAGACATCTGTACCTTGTACACATTCATAACAAATTTCCTCTATACGTACCCTTTCATTTATTCCCTGTAGTAGTCCACAGTTGATGTAAATCTATCTGTTGTACATGTTCTGGCATCTGTTCCTTGTACATGAACACAAGCAGGCTGCTCCAGATGCACCCTATATCTATTCCATGTACACGTACATGATGCACCCTATATCTATTCCATGTACACATACATGTTGTCAAGGTTTTACATATGAAGAGTCTTTCATTTTCTCAGATGCATTACAGGTTAGGAACAGCTGTGCAAACAAATGTTTTCGTTAAATAATGCAAAGGGTTCTCTAATTCTTACTCAAGGGTTCTCTAATAAATACTCAAGGGTTCTCTAATGGATAGTCATGGGTTCGTTTAGGTGTAAAGTTCCTTCACTTTCTTTATTGAATGTTATGCATTTTGTTTGAGAGTCGTAACATTCGAAGACATTTTAAAAAATTGGATTTTATATTTATACAATTTATGTTAATTTGTTTTTATAATTCTGACAGTTCAACAGAGTAATTGTGTCCAATACCAAGCATTTTTAATTACAAAATGTAGGTTTGATAACCAGAGAAAAAGCATTTTTTTCATTACCTAAAGCAAATTATCATGTCTAATTATAATGTAATTATGCACAAACTTTTGTAGAACTCTTAGTTTGGGGTGTTTGCCTACCTTGCAACGTTGAACATGAATTGTGATGCATTATCTGTCAAATGTTGGTTAGTTCTGTAGTCTGTGGTAGTTGATATGACATCTGTGTTACCTGTTATCATATCATAGAAGGTTATCCACTGAATCCAGAAGGTTATCCACTGAATCTCAAGAGTGTCATGTCAACAAAACTGTGTTTGCTCTGGATCTGTGATGTATGGGGTCAGCACTCCACTGTTACTGGTTTACAGGAAACTTTTCCAGAGTCAACTCATGACTTGTAGAGTTAGACAATTAACATTTAGTTTGTGTGCATTATTTATTAACGGTACATCATTGTCAGTGAGAGGGTGCTCATTACATCATTTTCAGTGAGAGGGTGCTCATTTTTTAATTTCAATCCTCCTCAACAACCTTTGAACAATATATTGTTCTAGTTCTCTAGTTCTAGTTCTAGATCTCTACTTTTTGGGCTAATTCTAGTTCCATGAAAAAATTCATAAAAGCAAACAGACTCTTTGTTATGTATATTTTATGTAATAGATCAAATATTGGAATAGAGTTAGTGCTAGGGCTAAGCAATACAATGTTTCCAAAAGGATTTCTTTGCCAGTTTGAACTTGAGCACAAAAATATTTGTACTGTGCGCTACTAATCTACATTGATAATGACAGCAATCAATGTCTGTTAAAAGATCTATTGAAAAAAAAATCATTTAAAAAATCATTTACTATTACTAGGAAAAAGGCAATAATAATTTGAATGGGAAACCCTTTAACACTCACTGTAAATTGTTAAAAAAAAAAAGAAATACACTTTGTTTGAATGATGATACCGATGATTAAGCGCTTTAGAAAGCAACATTCCTCACCTTCCTGGCACCAAAAGCTGCCATTTACCCTTTTGTGTGTAACATTATTTAAATAATAATATCCGCATCTCATTATATTAAACTCTATTTTTACATCACCATTTTGTTTAAACATGTCTCATGACTTTTTGATATAGATATTAACCAATTTTTATTTTTGTGATCTCTGTATCATTTTATATTTATTATAGCATATTATGGAGGCATGTTTTATATTTTAACATTTATGTCATAGTTTAATTGTCATAATAGGAGCCATGTATGGCAGGACCTTGATGTTGGCTGAATGGGTATTGAATTTAAGTTTTTTGTATTTAACACTTTTCATAGAATTTTAACAATGCCCTACATCATTTTATGTGCCATTATTTTTTTGGCCAGAAGAGGCAAGCATCAGGGTATTTTATTTCTGTGGATAAGGAAACATACATAATTTGTATCCTTACTCAGATTATTTTTTCAAGTACAAAAGACATAAAAAAAAAATAAAAAAACAGGACTGAAGTCATCCCTTGTTCTCCCACTGGGTATTCATCAATGATATATCTAAGATAGTCCAAACAAAATGACCATATTTTAATACCACTTTAAAGTAAACCTATGAATTCTATAGATATAACAATAAAACATTGTGTTGTAACACCATGTTCAATGTTCATCAACTTGATAGAATCCAATAAGAACATAAGAAAAAAACTAACGTTTTATTATTCATAAATAACCACATACTGTAGTAGTACAAGTCACAAGGACTTGAAGTAGTGTGCATTATTACTGTAAAAACTCCCTTATATAGTTTGACTGTTTAACTCACCCTCTTGCCCCGTGTTTCCTTTCCACTTATGTATTTGGTAATGTTTGATCTATTGATGAATCTGTTCAGAGTTTATATACCTCAGTCTCTGATTTCTTCTTAATACCTCAGTCTCTGATTTCTTCTTACACGTATATAATAGCCATGCATTATTTATACAATATACTTTATATCCTCTAAACAAAATGTCTTCTCTATTTATTTGAAGTAGTCCTTGAAGTCTTACAAACTGGTATTCAAAATAAAGTAGACGGAAGTCAATGAAGCCAATACTCTCCACCTAAGAATTTGTTTTTATTATTTTAATGTTTAACAGTGATTTGAGTTTTGGTTTCCATCAAATATCTGGCCTATATTCTATATATAGAGGCTAATATGAACACATTTAGACATAGGGTAATATTAACACATGTAAACATAGGGTAATATTAACACATTTAGACATAGGGTAATATTAACACATGTAGACATAGGGTAATATTAACACATTTAGACATAGGGTAATATTAATCTCTCACATATAGAAATAGGGTCATATTGACACTCACATTTTGACAGTGATTTGAGTTTTGGTTTCCATCAAATATCTGGCCTATATTCTATATATAGAGGCTAATATGAACACATTTAGACATAGGGTAATATTAACACATTTAGACATAGGGTAATATTAACACATGTAGACATAGGGTAATAGTAATATTAACACATTTAGACATAGGGTAATATTAATCTCTCACATATACACTTAGGCTAATATTGACACATTTTGACATAAGGTAATATTGCCACTTACATTTAGACAGAGGCTAATATTGACACTCACATTTAGACACAGGCTAATATTGACACTCACATTTAGACAAAGGCTAATAAATATAGAAACTCACATTTAGACTTAGGCTAATAAATATAGACACAGGCTAATATTGACACTCACATTTAGACAAAGGCTAATATTGACGCTCACATTTAGACACAGGCTAATATTGACACTCACATTTAGACACAGGCTAATATTGACACTCACATTTAGACAAAGGCTAATATTGACACTCACATTTAGACATAAGGTAATATTGCCACTTACATTTAGACAAAGGCTAATATTGACACTCACATTTAGACACAGGCTAATATTGACACTCACATTTAGACAAAGGCTAATATTGACACTCACATTTAGACAAAGGCTAATATTGACACTCACATTTAGACAGGTGAGTATTGACACTAACATTTAGACATAGACTAATATTGACACTCACATTTAGACAGGTGAATATTGACACTCACATTGAGACATAAAGTAATATTGCCACTTACATTTAGACAGAGGCTAATATTGACACTCACATTTAGACACAGGCTAATATTGACACTCACATTTAGACAAAGGCTAATATTGACACTCACATTTAGACAAAGGCTAATATTGACACTCACATTTAGACAGGTGAGTATTGACACTAACATTTAGACATAGACTAATATTGACACTCACATTTAGACAGGTGAATATTGACACTCACATTGAGACATAAAGTAATATTGCCACTTACATTTAGACAGAGGCTAATATTGACACTCACGTTTAGACATAGGCTAATATTGACACTCACATTTAGACACAGGCTAATATTTACACTAACATTTAGACATAGCTTATATTGACACTTACATTTAGACAGAGGCTAATATTGACACTCACATTTAGACATAGGCTAATATTGACACTCACATTTAGACACAGGCTAATATTGACACTAACATTTAGACATAGCTTATATTGACACTTACATTTAGACAGATGCTAATATTGACACTAACATTTAGACATAGACTAATATTGACACTTACATTTAGACAGAGGCTAATATTGACTCTCACATTTAGACATAGGCTAATATTGACACTAACATTTAGACATAGGCTAATATTGACACTCACATTTAGACATACCCGTAGGGTAGTATTGACACTTACATTTAGACAGATGCTAATATTGACACTCACATTTAGACATACCAGTAGGGTAATATTGACACTTACATTTAGATGGTTTCTATTGACTCTCACATTTAGACATAGACTAATATTGACACTCAGATTTAGACATAGACTAATATTGACACTTACATTTAGACATATGGTAATATTGACACTCACATTTAGACATAGGGTAATGTACAGGATTTAAAAATAGGCGCATGTCTCATGTCTTATGTCTCATGTTTCATGACTTATGTCCTATGTCTCATGTCTTATATCTTATTTCTTATGTCTTATGTCTTATGTCTCATGTCTTTTGTCTCATGATCAAATTACATAGAGTCACAGTAATAGACACTTAGATCTAGGTATTTCATACTTGACAAAGTTCATGGTAATAGTAATAGTAGTAGTAATAGTAATAGTAATAGAATAGTCATAGTAATAGTAATAGAAACTTAGGTTTGATATTTGACCTGCTTCATAGAGTCGTAGTAAAAGAAACTTAGGTTTGATATTTAACCTGCTTCATAGAGTCGTAGTAATGGAAACTTAGGTTTGATATTTGACCTGCTACATAGAGTGGTAGTAATAGAAACTTAGGTTTGATATTTGACCTGCTACACGGAGTCGTAGTAATAGAAACTTAGGTTTGATATTTGATCTGCTACATAGAGTCGTAGTAATAGAAACTTATTAGGTTTGATATTTGACCTGCTACATAGAGTCGTAGTAATAGAAACTTAGGTTTGATATTTGACCTGCTACATAGAGTGGTAGTAATAGAAACTTAGGTTTGATATTTGACCTGCTACATAGAGTCGTAGTAATAGAAACTTAGGTTTGATATTTGACCTGCTACATAGAGTCGTAATAATAGAAACTTAGGTTTGATATTTGACCTGCTACATAGAGTCGTAGTAATAGAAACTTAGGTTTGATATTTGACCTGCTACATAGAGTGGTAGTAATAGAAACTTAGGTTTGATATTTGACCTGCTACATAGAGTCGTAGTAATAGAAACTTAGGTTTGATATTTGACCTGCTACATAGAGTCGTAGTAATAGAAACTTAGGTTTGATATTTGACCTGCTACATAGAGTGGTAGTAATAGAAACTTAGGTTTGATATTTGACCTGCTACATAGAGTCGTAGTAATAGAAACTTAGGTTTGATATTTGACCTGCTACATAGAGTCGTAGTAATAGAAACTTAGGTTTGATATTTGACCTGCTACATAGAGTCGTAGTAATAGAAACTTAGGTTTGATATTTGACCTGCTACATAGAGTGGTAGTAATAGAAACTTAGGTTTGATATTTGACCTGCTACATAGAGTCGTAGTAATAGAAACTTAGGTTTGATATTTGACCTGCTACATAGAGTGGTAGTAATAGAAACTTAGGTTTGATATTTGACCTGCTACATAGAGTCGTAGTAATAGAAACTTAGGTTTGATATTTGACCTGCTACATAGAGTGGTAGTAATAGAAACTTAGGTTTGATATTTGACCTGCTACATAGAGTCGTAGTAATAGAAACTTAGGTTTGATATTTGACCTGCTACATAGAGTGGTAGTAATAGAAACTTAGGTTTGATATTTGACCTGCTACATAGAGTCGTAGTAATAGAAACTTAGGTTTGATATTTGACCTGCTACATAGAGTGGTAGTAATAGAAACTTAGGTTTGATATTTGACCTGCTACATAGAGTCGTAGTAATAGAAACTTAGGTTTGATATTTGACCTGCTACATAGAGTGGTAGTAATAGAAACTTAGGTTTGATATTTGACCTGCTACATAGAGTCGTAGTAATAGAAACTTAGGTTTGATATTTGACCTGCTACATAGAGTGGTAGTAATAGAAACTTAGGTTTGATATTTGACCTGCTACATAGAGTCGTAGTAATAGAAACTTAGGTTTGATATTTGACCTGCTACATAGAGTCGTAGTAATAGAAACTTAGGTTTGATATTTGACCTGCTTCATAGAGTCGTAGTAAAAGAAACTTAGGTTTGATATTTAACCTGCTTCATAGAGTCGTAGTAATGGAAACTTAGGTTTGATATTTGACCTGCTACATAGAGTGGTAGTAATAGAAACTTAGGTTTGATATTTGACCTGCTACACGGAGTCGTAGTAATAGAAACTTAGGTTTGATATTTGATCTGCTACATAGAGTCGTAGTAATAGAAACTTATTAGGTTTGATATTTGACCTGCTACATAGAGTCGTAGTAATAGAAACTTAGGTTTGATATTTGACCTGCTACATAGAGTGGTAGTAATAGAAACTTAGGTTTGATATTTGACCTGCTACATAGAGTCGTAGTAATAGAAACTTAGGTTTGATATTTGACCTGCTACATAGAGTCGTAGTAATAGAAACTTAGGTTTGATATTTGACCTGCTACATAGAGTCGTAGTAATAGAAACTTAGGTTTGATATTTGACCTGCTACATAGAGTCGTAGTAATAGAAACTTAGGTTTGATATTTGACCTGCTACATAGAGTCGTAGTAATAGAAACTTAGGTTTGATATTTGACCTGCTACATAGAGTCGTAGTAATAGAAACTTAGGTTTGATATTTGACCTGCTACATAGAGTCGTAGTAATAGAAACTTAGGTTTGATATTTGACCTGCTACATAGAGTCGTAGTAATAGAAACTTAGGTTTGATATTTGACCTGCTACATAGAGTCGTAGTAATAGAAACTTAGGTTTGATATTTGACCTGCTACATAGAGTGGTAGTAATAGAAACTTAGGTTTGATATTTGACCTGCTACATAGAGTGGTAGTAATAGAAACTTAGGTTTGATATTTGACCTGCTACATAGAGTCGTAGTAATAGATTAGGTTTGATATTTGACCTGCTACATAGAGTGGTAGTAATAGAAACTTAGGTTTGATATTTGACCTGCTACATAGAGTCGTAGTAATAGAAACTTAGGTTTGATATTTGACCTGCTACATAGAGTGGTAGTAATAGAAACTTAGGTTTGATATTTGACCTGCTACATAGAGTCGTAGTAATAGAAACTTAGGTTTGATATTTGACCTGCTACATAGAGTGGTAGTAATAGAAACTTAGGTTTGATTTTGACCTGCTACATAGAGTCGTAGTAATAGAAACTTAGGTTTGATATTTGACCTGCTACATAGAGTGGTAGTAATAGAACTTAGGTTTGATATTTGACCTGCTACATAGAGTCGTAGTAATAGAAACTTAGGTTTGATATTTGACCTGCTACATAGAGTGGTAGTAATAGAAACTTAGGTTTGATATTTGACCTGCTACATAGAGTCGTAGTAATAGAAACTTAGGTTTGATATTTGACCTGCTACATAGAGTGGTAGTAATAGAAACTTAGGTTTGATATTTGACCTGCTACATAGAGTCGTAGTATATAGAAACTTAGGTTTGATATTCTGAACTGCTACATAGAGTCGTAGTAATAGAAACTTAGGTTTGATATTTGACCTGCTACATAGAGTCGTAGTAATAGAAACTTAGGTTTGATATTTGACCTGCTACATAGAGTCGTAGTAATAGAAACTTAGGTTTGATATTTGACCTGCTACATAGAGTGGTAGTAATAGAAACTTAGGTTTGATATTTGACCTGCTACATAGAGTCGTAGTAATAGAAACTTAGGTTTGATATTTGACCTGCTACATAGAGTGGTAGTAATAGAAACTTAGGTTTGATATTTGACCTGCTACATAGAGTCGTAGTAATAGAAACTTAGGTTTGATATTTGACCTGCTACATAGAGTGGTAGTAATAGAAACTTAGGTTTGATATTTGACCTGCTACATAGAGTCGTAGTAATAGAAACTTAGGTTTGATATTTGACCTGCTACATAGAGTGGTAGTAATAGAAACTTAGGTTTGATATTTGACCTGCTACATAGAGTCGTAGTAATAGAAACTTAGGTTTGATATTTGACCTGCTACATAGAGTCGTAGTAATAGAAACTTAGGTTTGATATTTGACCTGCTACATAGAGTCGTAGTAATAGAAACTTAGGTTTGATATTTGACCTGCTACATAGAGTCGGTAGTAATAGAAACTTAGGTTTGATATTTGACCTGCTACATAGAGTCGTAGTAATAGAAACTTAGGTTTGATATTTGACCTGCTACATAGAGTCGTAGTAATAGAAACTTAGGTTTGATATTTGACCTGCTACATAGAGTCGTAGTAATAGAAACTTAGGTTTGATATTTGACCTGCTACATAGAGTCGTAGTAATAGAAACTTAGGTTTGATATTTGACCTGCTACATAGAGTGGTAGTAATAGAAACTTAGGTTTGATATTTGACCTGCTACATAGAGTCGTAGTAATAGAAACTTAGGTTTGATATTTGACCTGCTACATAGAGTGGTAGTAATAGAAACTTAGGTTTGATATTTGACCTGCTACATAGAGTCGTAGTAATAGAAACTTAGGTTTGATATTTGACC